>WEKY01056699.1:63356-143490 GCA_013390045.1 Picathartes gymnocephalus | reverse complement strand
AAATAGTTACCAGAGGAAAAAAGTCTGTCCTGAGAGAACCCTGCCCTGGCATGCACAAGACATATTCCTTTGGAGAAGTATTTCTGAGAATTCTTTTTAGATCTGAAAACAATTTCCATTTGATCATTAAAATGCAATTAAGTCTTCATCACACATAGAATCCTATGCATCTTGTCAACAAAATGCAAGTTCAGATCTGCAGTACTTTATAACTTGAAAGTTCTACCTTATGCATCATTCTACACTGATAAAAAAACGTGGCATAAATTTGAACTGAATTGCCAGAGATAAAGTTAATTTTCAAACCTGTTCAATTCAATATCCACTGCTCAAACCAACAAGGTCTCTGATTCTGGGCAGTTAATCCACCTTTGCACACACAGAAATGGGCTCAGGGTTTGCCTAATTTGGATCATCTTTCTGGTCAAGTTAATAATGACAAAGAAAATAAGAAAGATAAAAGAAGGTAATTTTTACATTTTTGGATGGAACAGAGTACTATATGTTCCATAATCCATAATTTATATCTCTCTCAGCCAGATCATATTATACCAAAAAAAGCAAAGACTGTAACGTCATTTAATTTAGTCGCCCCACTTGAATTTATTTATTTATTTTAAATGTAATTTAAAATATTTAGTACATGGTTGCCATATAATAAATGAAGTAGAGAAGATTTATTTAGCTTCACAGACCTGACCATAGCCACTCTTGATAAATAAAGTTTTTAATGTGTCCTTTATAAAAAATCCTATTAAAGCAATCAGCTGCAGGCATTGTTGAGAGTATTTAGGAAAACACCAATATTTCAGAATGTTTCTGATCCTTGAGGGCTACTTTTTATTAAATGATTCTTCCCTGGACTGTCCATCTCTGACTGAGACGTGATTTTTACAAGAAGCCCTCCTAAGGAAGCGAGGGAAATCAAATGATCCTATAATTTTTTTACTGAGCCTGTATCTACTCTGGAACACTTCCTATAATATATGACTTTCTCTAAAAGTTTCAGAGGAAGAAATCAATAATCTTCTTCTCTAAAATCTTAATAATGTTAGGATTACTAAAATACTTTTGTTAAGTGGGGTGAACACTTTCTGATTTACATTGTGAGGCTTAAAAACTGATGAAAGATGAGCTGTTTGGCTGCCTTGAAATGTGACTTTCAAACCAAATGTTTTCCCCATAGCTAACTACTATGCAAGTGTCTCTTTAAATTACTTTGCCTAAAAAGAAATTTTTTTTTTTTAATTCCAGTCTTGCTCTCATTGAAGGAATACAGAATATCACTTTTTGATAGCTATAGACATACATAGATAAAACAATTATTTATCACAACTCTCTTCAAGCCAGTAAGATGGAAAAGTTTGTTTGTTTTTAGGCTTTGCAAAGGCAGAATTCATATGAATATCAAAAGTCAGAGAAAGACCATTGTCTTTAGGTGAGAACTATGCTCTATTCTATTTTTCCTAGTGCTCCATCTGTTTATTTTTACACAGTTGGTAAAACCTCATGATAGGGAATACAGGTGAGTGATGAAACTGTGCTTTGTAGTTGTGGTAAGGCTTCCTGGAAAAAAACTGTGTGGGATTTTTAAAGCTGAGGAAAGAGAAGGCAGAATGATCATCAGAACTAATCTTTTGGAGGAAGATTAGTGGTTCAGAGAATCCATTAATTGTCTTTTAAAATAGACTCTACTGTTAATACAGTTAGAAATATTAATTATTTTCAATTATTAGGTAAGACTTTGAGAATTCAGTGATATTTTTATCACTAACTTGTAAAGTAATCCTTGTACATATGACAGGGTTTTGAAGTGAACAAATTTAATGAAGTTTACATGCAGAGTATAACACGCTGACAGGTATCTGCCTTTTCTAAGGTAATGCAGGTGGCCACACACCAAAGGTGAGTTGTAGGTACACAAATTCTGTCCATGATTGCAAGTAGACTAACGACCCTGAAGTTGCATTAAATCTCAAAATCACTTCTTTGTAACCTTTTGATGTTTCATGTAGAAGTTATATAATTATTCTTAGATTTTTCCCATATGTTGCTATATGGCTACACCGTGGCCAGTCTTACCACATATTTTGGCATGGTTTCAGTGTGATCTTGTAAAACCTCATCTAGCAAACATGAGAAATTTGGGGTCTTACCCTGTACTCAGATCTGATAGATAAATCAAAGCATAATTATTTAAATTCATTGCTACAAGCAGCTTACACACTCCCTAAATATATGTATATATTTAGGTTCAAAATGGGATTCAGGAAATTCATGAAGACTAAATATATCAGGAGCTATTAAATCAAATTTTGTGGATGCAATCTGGCTCAGAAATGCCTCATACAGTAGATTGGAAGTTCCTCCCAGGCACAATGAGTTTTAACAAGTCAAATAGTTTTTGGCGTCTGTAGGAAAAAATCCCACTAAAAAATAATCCTCTTATGGGTGAGGAACTGGTAAATCAAAGTTAAAATCTCAAAAAATATAATTTATTGCAATTGACTTTATACCAAATCAACCAAAATTCCAACAAAAATATCAGAGTCCTGTAAGTACAAAGATATTGCCCATTTCCATGTTTGAATACTGACCATAATGGGAAATGCTCAGTGCAAAGCAAAGTATTTGGTTAAAGTGCTGTAAACAAACCCAGCTCTTTTGAAGATGCCTCAAAAATGGGAAGCTATTGTATATAGCAAAGTAGGGACATCTGCAGAGAGTTGTTAACAATTTATTCTAATTTGCCTATGCTTAGCTGTTATGTTTGCTGGAATATGCTGCTGGATTTCATCGTGGCTACGCTTCATTGCCCACAGTATGTTGGAAGCTTACATTAAGGACTGGAAAAAAACCTGTACTCCTAATGCAGTGAGAATATCAGATCAGTATTAGATGAGGAACACAAAGACTGCTCCTCCAGGTATTTCTGTTTCCTGAAAACATACCAACAGGCTGCTTTGCATCTCCCACAAGCTATTGAGCAGATTTCTGGTGGGACAGAAAACCCTCTTCTCCAGCTGTGCAGCATCTCCTCTGCTGCACTTTTACAAAGGCTGAAAGCTGAGGTATCTGCAAAAGCAAAGCTCAAGAGACTTTTCTATACCAGGGCCTCAGATTCTTACCAGTATCTTGGTAAATACATTGAAATGTGAAGATCTGTGCCTAACTGCACCTCACACATTTTTTGCTGTCAGGTATCTCCACATCTGAAGCAGGAGATCTTGAATCACATGAGATTTCTCATCTTCTGTCTAGCATCAGCAACTGTCCAGCCACTGACAGAAGCAGGTTCCCCACTTGAGTGTCTGCAGTAGTACAAATATGCACTGGTTAATGAACTTCTCATTCCCCTGGAAAGTGTACTCTCCAGCCACAAGGAGGTAGTTTCCTCCAGAGAACAGCACATGCAACTTCTTGAATTGATAGAAAATAGCTGATAAAAAAATATTTTATTATTGTACTGATCATGCCATGCTTAAATAGATTCTGCCCTATAATTTATGTTGTTTCTTAAAAGGAAGTGGTTTTCTTAGGTACTATTTGCATAAATGCACTCTTTTTAGTTATCAGAATAATTTCCTGCTTTTGGAGAAAGCAAGATCTTCAGAGATGAGCATATAAGATAATAGTATTGCTATGAAAATATGATCTCCATAGTTAAAAAACAAAGAAATACTTTGCTTACTTATGAAGAATACATCTGAACCTCAGTGAACCTTGTAAGTTCATAGTTAAATTGATCAATATGTTAGCTAAATATTTATGTCCTACATTACTGCAAGAAGAAATTCTGGCCTTCTCTTAATCTATAGCCATGTGTTTCCATTGAGGATAAGATTTTACCTGCAGCTGGAAATAAGACCTGATTCAGAATATCTGGCTTTCCATTAAATTCCTCATCACACTGACCTGCTGATAGAGAGCTTGCATCACACACAGCCTTTGTTTTTTTAATACACTATACATACTCAGAAGACAAAAGAAACTCTCTGTTCAAATCGTTCTCATGCTTAAACAGGGGTAAAGCTCACATGGGGAGCAACAGCCAGCTCTTCAGAGAACTGACAGGTAACTAGAGGGTCCATTTCGTATTCAAGCTCACCTCACAGGGTGCAAGATCACACAAGTCTTGCTCAGGGGCAAGATGTTATCTGGCCTAGGATTTAAGGTTGGATACAAACCCAAAATAAGTAAAAAGAAAAGGACCTAGGTACCTATCGGGGGAAAGGTTGACATTTTGGTAACTACATCCAAAATGGAGCTCCTGAAAGCCCCTTTTAAATGCCACATAAGTATCAAAGGCACCTAGTCTTCACAGTGATTGTATTTCATGACCTTAAACTTTCCAAAGAGCTTAGCTTGTGCACAGTTGCAGAAGAGCTCATGTTCTGACGTGGCTGAACACTGCACAGTTGAACAGAGCACTGTAAAGCTCTCACTGAAGACCCAGCTGCCTTCCTTCACTGAATTCCCTCAAGGTCTTCCTGACTTGGTAAGCACTATCAGGATAAAGCTCATGCATATAGACCAGATCAGATCCCCAGAAAACATGGAGTGCTTTCACAGCTACTGAATTTTGAAGAGGGCACAGTGCAATTAAACCATTGATTTAAAACATAGGGGCTTCCCCAGGAAGTGGCAGATGAAAGTTAATTCCTTCCTCTACCAAAGGGATTTCTTTCTTCTTAGGTCAGTGCTCAAAGGTAATAGGCTATGCATAAAATAACTAAGGTTCTTTGGGCCAGAAAGAAACCAGAAGAGTCAGCATGACTCCTCTGAGAATGACACATCCTTTGTGATTTGGCTATGGAGTAACTATTCGACTGTGCTTTCTGTTTAAAATTCCCTGAATCCTGCATTCTCTTCTGAAAAGTGACAAAACAAGTTTCAACAAGCATGTGGAATTTAGCTCTCTTCCCCCAGCTGCCAATGTTACCTGGAGCTCTGTGGTTATTGCATTTGCCTGAGGACAAGCTAAGAGGAATTGAACTATTCCTGGAAGGTGAAAAGAGACTCAAACTCAGGCTGTGCCCTATCCAGATGACATTTACACAGAACATGGAAGTGGCTGTGGCTGGTATCTGCTTCAAGTTGAACCCAAATTTTGAAAGACTGTCAGCCATAACCTGATCTTTGTGATGAGAGCAAGCATTATACCACATCAGTGTCTCTCGTGAGAAATCCAAGATATATTATACACAGAAGCTATGAGCACAGAAATTCAGTATTTCTTGTCATTTCCATCTTCTTTAATAACCCAGTCTCCTTCAACCATGTTTCCATGTAGAGTTCACAAATACAATCTATGCTCAATCATGCAAAATGGGGACAGATAAGCTGATACACCATTGTCAGACACGGAGAAATCCCTCTGGTCAGAAGGATCACAGAATCACAGAATGACTTGGCTTGGAAAGAACCTCAAAGATCATCTAGTTCCAACTGCCCTGCCATGGGTAGGGATGCCATCCACTAGATCAGGTTGCTCAGGGGCCCATCCAAGCTGGCCTTGAACACTTCCAGGGACAGGACATCTACCACTTCTCTGGGCAGCCTGTTCCAAAGATAATACATTTGAGCACGGCCAATTGCTAGTTTGGCTATCTATACCCTGTGCATCTACCTCAGAAACACACAGGCTTGATGCTTCTACGTTTTGGTCAGAGATTATATGACTTAGTCTCATCTCTCTGGCTCTTGTGTGGTCTATTTATCCTTCCACAAAAGAAAATGGAAAGGATTAACCAGCCTTCAACATGAGAAGAGGTAAAGACTCAATAAAGATTTACATCACCTCTTAGTGGCATAACACACATTTTAATGTGTTTTTGCTTGACATGCAAGGCCAGTACAGTATGAAAGATTGCTAATGAATACAATAAAGCCTAACATTAAGCTTTTGACTTCATCCAGGAACAGTGTATAATGCAAAGTTAAGGTCAAAAATCAACACCTAAATCTTTGTGCTTTGTGCATTTTTCATGTCAGCATGATCCAATGTTGCTTTCTATTTATATTTCTTGGACTTTATCAATTTGAGACAGTAGTTTGAGATTTATTTAAGTATAGGATGTTGGATATAATTTGCATCTATTAGTGCAAGCTAGACCTTTTGCTGCCCTCATGGGTGTATGAAAGTCAAAAAGACTCAGCATTCCAGGAATACCATAATGAACTAAATATGAAGTCAAACTCAGGGGGAAAAAACCCCACATCAAAGGTGAAGTATTTTTTCAATCAATCTCTTCAGATGATTCAGCTATGAACATCAAGATTGTATAATGACCTGCAGACCTGATTCCCATGCACAGCTGTATGAAGTAAACCAACAGCAAATGAACTGTGAAAACCATTATTTTCACTGAGAGCCTAAATAAAGTAACATTTATTTGAACCCTTTTCTGTTCCAATGAGATTTTATTTTAGACACTAAAAAGACATAATATAAGAGACATAACATTAGAGACATAACATTAGAGACATAATATTAGAGACACTAAAAGCATAACATAATTACGTATTAGCCTTTCCTGGCACAGAAAGGAATCCAAAATTGACCTCTTTTGTACTTCTAATCAAAATTACCCTCACATCATAGCTTTAAAAAAAAATTCAAAAACCCCTGGATTCAAACCATGGCTGCATTGATTTCTTCTCTAGAGTTGTATAATGGATAAAAATGCCATAAGTGTGCATTTTTGTAACTTTAAAGCATAAAGAGATGCTTATATGTATAGATGTGTATCTTTGCATACATTCATAGGTATATATACATGTCTATATGCATCTGTTTGCATATACATGTATATGTGCACTTCTACATTTTTAATTTATTTAATATAAGAATCATGCAGAAATCTCTTGGCAGCACTGAGGCAGCTCCTCCTCTTTTACAGGGAACATTGCATTCTAACAAAGAATTCTTATAATTGCTCTTTAAAAATTACATGTGGCTCAACTCCATGCAGCTACACACTATACAGAGCTGTGTGAAATCTCATTATGAATCCTCAAATCAATTAAATCTCACCTAGTTAGGGGTTTGTTAATAGCCTGACATTCACCTTTGGGTCATTATAATGCCTGTGTGATCTTTTAGAGGATGAAGTAACTGTACCTCTATGGATTTTTTGTTTTGAAAGACGTGCTAGAGAGGGTTTTAAATAAATGACATTAAAACTGGAAAAGGACATGACAAAATGCTTGTTTATTCTGAACAAAAGCAGCAAATTCAGTTTGATAGTACTTGCTATTGTTTCTATCTTTCTGGCAAATTTTGTTTTCTTAGCATGTCAATAAGGGTTGACTCAAGAGCTGTGTATGTACAAGTGTTTGTTCTGCACCAGCTCACGAGCTTGTGTTGGGAGCTGATGCTGGCATGGGAATTTATCCAACATGGAAACGGAAATGGTGTCACATATGAAAGCGATGACCAAGGGCTTAGACATGTAGAACAAAATGCACATAGTGAAAAACTCATAACAACACCAAATCTTTTATGTTTGGAGCTGCTACTTATTACTGCAACAAGGTTGTGCTGGGCATGGCACACAGACAGGATGCCCACAGGCTCATGTGAACAACTCACCATCAACCTTTGACTGAATTACTCATGGGATGAGTAATTGCAAATGCTGCACACACTGCAACATTCACAGCATATTTGTATGTATTTCAAAAACAGTTAAAGTTGCTGGATAAAGCATTTTCTGTTAAAATGGATCACTCAGTATGAGATGACACTAAAACAATCTGGGCAGTTTTGTCTAATTTTCATGGTTTTTTCCCCTCCAACTTACTCTGAAGTCTAAAATTCGCAGGACAAGGAAGTACAGAGAAAGGTTTAGCCCTGTGTATTAAGACAAAAGATGACACAATTACACAAATAGAACTCCAGGTATCATTATTTGTCAATTTGTGACTAATTTTCAGTGCTCATCAAATGGCTTGGCTGAGCTAGTTACACATGACAGTGTGACTGACCTCCCTTTAAGAGTGCATTTAAATAGGTGCAAATGGAAAAATAATAACAGGGATAATCTAATAACAGACTTGGTAAATTTAGCAGGAACAAAAATGTAAAGGATTGTATACAGTATATTAACACAAAAGGAGTTTTATAGCATATAAATCAACTCCTTTAATTAAAAACAAATACTACTGCAACATTCTGCATTCCTTTCCCACTATGCTCTGCTGAATGTTCAAGTTAATGTTCAACATATTCAATATTTACATATCTGACTGGATTAGATTGTTTATTTTGTCAGTTTTAACATAAGTTCAAAATGCTATGCAAACAGTGATGACCAAATGATGGTGAGAAGAAGTTATTTCACATAGATTGAAAACACTACATCCGGTTTTCAAGCAGACATGTGCATTAGATAAAGGTTTAAGATCTCTTTCAGCTCGGTGATTCCACACTTCAGATCATGCTTGATGATCATAGTCTGATGACTATAAAGAACAGGCACAAGAAGCTCCTTTCATCAACAGTTTTTTTTTGCCTGTGCCTTGTAGTGGTTTATTTGAAAAAACAGTCACTGACCAGGAAATCATATCTGAAACCTCAAAAGCCAGAGTAATGATGAATATTTAGGCTGAGTCTGCTCTTTGATTTTCTTTTCAGTTAGAATGATTGATAAATATCCCTCTAGCGAGTAATAATTCTTGACTGACAGATTACTTCCTTTTTAGACATTTTGAATCAAACTAACACAGACATTTTGATCACACTTCATTCTTTTACATTAATGCAGCATAAAATCCTCCCACTGCTACATATGTGTCAGATAGAAACATTAACTTGAATTCATAAATATTTATTGATAACAAATCTTATATGAAGTTTCCTGGATTGCTAACAAAAATGTAAATACAATAGATTTATCTTCTTCAATAACTCTAGATACTGATTATGTTAATTTTTATGGTGCAGATAAGGGCCTTGAAAAGATGGACATCAGGCCTGTTGGCTTTTATTTTTACAGATCCCCAAAGAATGCTCTGCAGTTTAAAATGTAAACAGAAATGGTTTTGCCTCAAGCTAGTTTTTATCTAATATAAAATGCAACATGTTGGTGCCAAATATTACAAGGGGAAAGAGAATGAATGTTACAATAAGATCATGAAGAAGGTCATAATTGTGTGCCCCAGGCTTCTGCACAGGAGAGCTTTCAGGAGGTATAAGTTTTAAAGGCAGTGGGGCAGATCCAAAGCTAACATAAAGAAGCCTGCTCCCTTTGAAGTCAGCAGAGGCAACCTGATTTGCACTGCAGAGACTCCTGTCTCTGAACAGGTAACCCAGCAATTCCATGACGACCAATTAATGAGCTGTCAAAGCTTAAACACCAGTTATCCACTCGTCTGTATCCAGGAAAGTGACATACAGCCAGAACTATATGTGTAGCGTTTAAGCATCTGCCACAGATGGGGAATTTAGCACACTTCCTGAAATTATTCCAGGAATCCCTAAACCATATTTGAGCATCAGTAAGAGTATAGAGAAATGCACAGTTATCAAGAATGCCATCTAGTGTACCCTCCAGCAACACTCCACCATAACAAACTCTCTGCTCGCCGAAATAAACTGAAATGATGATGAACTGTATATCACATTAGATTGTGATAGATGGGGCCATTAATAGCAACCTGAGAAGAATCAGATGGCTGGATCTAATGGAAATCACATGGCTTTTCAAAGCAACTTGGAGTGTTTTGTTCTATAGGATGGTACAAGATTCTTTGTATATGGTTATATAAAATTATGCCAGTCTCATCCAACCTGTCTCACTAATCTTTCATTAGGATGCCTTGTGGCAAGTCTATAACCAGAGACTCTCCCCCTTTTCTATCTCTGATTCACTCTGAATGTTGGGAAGAGGACATTTTGTGAAGCAAGTCCCCTGGATGGTTCTCTGGATAGTTCTGAGATAAGCATTAAGATGTGCAACCCCAGTAAAGATGCTTGGTGTGATGTTATCTGGCAAGCAGTTACTCTTAATCTCACTATCTCACAGTTGTTCTGGTATGCAATAACAAATTGTAAATACCAAAATGTTTTCCACCATCCACATCACATCTCTTAGTTCTTCACACACAAGGCTCAGTGGCTGCACTTCTGTGGTGGCACAATGTGAACCAAGAGCAAAGGATTTGCATTACACACTCTCATTTCAAATCTAGTCACTTGTAGTGGTTTGCTGCCCCATACCAAGCCAGTTTTCTGACAGTTGTGGGCAATATTGCTGGGAATCATTTACACCCAAATAATTTCAATTTTTATACAGCCCACATGCATTTCCAAGAAAAATCTTGCTATGATTCCTGCTAAATTCCAGCTTGCATTAAGCAATTGCTCAGATACACTTACTATGTTATGATTGGCCATTTAAAAGCATTGGAATTTGTGTTCTACACTACATCTCACAGTAAATAACTCCTTCATTTTCATCTACAAAATCAAGAATTATTTGATGAGGAAGAAAGTGAAGAAGTTAGTTTGTTCACTAACAAACCGTGAACTAATCTAGCATTTAACTTCTCTATTCACTATATACTTCCTGTATGACTTTAGGCAAGTTGTTTAGCTATACTCTAACTTTCTCCAGTGTAAACCAGAGATAAAGGCACAGCTGCCACTACAGAGCTTTTTGAGGGTAAATAATGTGAAAGTCCGTGAAGTGTTTGAACAGAGCAGTTGTAGAGGCAGGTAATAGAGTTAGAGGGATCCGATGCTCTGCTCACTTCCAGCAGTACTAATGCCTGTTCTCATCTCTGGAACATATTTGCAATAAGCTTTGTCAACAGTGCTTCCAGGTTGTTTTAAACCCATTAATGAAAAGGGTAGGGGCTTAATGTGTTTAGTGACATTGTCCTGAGCACAATCTGCAGCTGAGCTGTCAGCTCCAGCATACCAATGATGCTGCCCCAGGAGGAAGAAAGCTGCATTTTTGCTCTCTCAGATGGCTCACAAACACTGTGAGGACTGACACAACCTCTATAGCTAAAGAGCACAGAAATTATCATTCAATAAACTGACTTTCCACAGGATACCAAGTGTTCCTTCTGTGTATTTTTCATTGAACTGAAACCCAGATATGATTTAAAAAACCCTCCAATAAAAATTTGTTATTAGAATGTATCTTCACTGTTGTCAATGGAACTGCTCAAGTCGATGAAAATAGAAAAATTTGATCCAGTAAAAAGTGGAATTTTATTACTATATATCAATTTTTAATTAAATACTGTCTTAGCAAAATAGTAAGGCACCAGTATCTTATAATCTGTATTTTCCACTATGGGAATAGAGGAAAGTAGAATTAGAGCTCCTGAGCACCCTGCTTTAAGCTGGAAGACCCTGCTGTGACCTACAGTCTCCTAGGAGTTTTGACACACTTTCTCACTCTGATTAGTACGTGGGAATTCCGCAGGAAAACAGAACTAGGAAAAAAAAGGTTGATATTGAATATTTAGGTAAACCAATGGTACATGCTGAAAAACCTTTTTTCTTCAAAATTTGTGTCTGCTCACATAGCAGAGCTCTTGATGCCCATTCAAACCAGTGTTATATGATGAGCATCACTTTTCAGTCCCATTAATCACAAAACCTTGGAAGCAGATGGACAGCATCTCATCAGGAGGTATGATTGTCTCCACAGCTATTAAACACTAAAAGTAGTGAATGAAAATCCCCTATTACAGGTAGGTGAAGTGGAAGTCTGACAGAAGTCTGAATCTTCACTATTCTGGGAAAATAAACTGCACTCTGAAAGCAAATACACCAAAGAAACTCAAGGGTAAAGAAATGACATGGGTAGGACCTAAAATGGGAAGATTAAAAAAACCAACATATTATTTAGTAAATAGAAATTGAAATATTCAGCATAAGTCAGAGAAAATACATGGTAGTTAAAGGCAAAATCTGGTAGGTTGTATACTTCAGGATCTGCCTATAACTCTGTCTTTAAATACACGATGGTATTTAGTGATATTTAAAAAGACTTTGAACACACAGACATGCAGAATAACTGAGTAAATCAGTAGGCTTGAGGGGAATGGAAAGTAGATAAATGTCTTGGGAAAACTGATATAACTTATTGGACTTCACAGTGTCAAGTCTGGCATGAATTGATGACAAATTTACTCCATCTTCTTTCTAAGGAAGCCATTGACTCCAGCCAAGAAACCTCTCTGAGATCTTCACAGTCTTTAAATGATGAATGCAAATTTTCAGCTACACAATGAAATTTCACCCAGATCTCCAGATGACCTCCCGTTCATCCTGCAGGCTGAACCCTGTGAGCCCTCTGCAAGACACAATGTTAGAAAACTCCAAGCACGACCAAAGACATGTAGTCCTCTCCTTGCACTGATAGGAGAAATGTCACTCCTATTAAGTTACATTTAGTCCAACTTCAACAGTCGCTGATTGTTGAAGAAAATGTAATTTCTTTGTGTGTTAAATATAATCAATAACAATGAAGAAAGAAAGCCTAAATGTACATGAAAAAAAGAAAATTGTGTGTGTATATATATACATACATACATATATACACACATACACATATATATACATATATCTCCATGTAATATTAATAAATACCTTGTTCTTCGCAAATATGCATTTCCCAGCTGGCAAAGAGGTTTCCCGTTGAACTTCTTTCTACCAAAGGGGCAAAAACAGGGCATGAAAATACCTGCTAAACCATCTAAAAGATGATCAAATGATTAGATAAATAGCAAAGGTAAAAAATCTTTTCTCATGAAAAGATCTATGTTTGGTATGCACAGTAGGTTATCTGTAAGCTTTCATTTGGAAAATAAAAAAGCAAACAATATGAATAAGGAACACATCTCAAGGTACATAGTTATGGTTTCCAGTGATTTCAGAAGAATTCATTAAAAATTTTTTATAATACACTTGCTTGGCTTAAGTGCCACTATTTTTGGTTGCACCCTTTTTTGGTGGCACACTTCACATTTTTCAGTAGCCATTTCAGTGTGAATGCAAAACCTGGATGCAATTTCATTCCTGAAAATCATAAAGGTTGTTCTTTGTGCTTATTTTGGATGCATATGACTGATACACAATAAAACGTCAAGTTATAGACAAAATACCTTAAAATTCAGGTGTTACCTGATTGATTAATTAATCAGACAGAAGATTTAAAGGTCACTTGAATGACAGATTTTAATAGTGAAAATATGGGCTTCATCATTTAAGGAGTAGTAAACAATAATGGCTGGAAGGAAAGTCAACTCTCTTCAAAAGAACAGGAAGTAGATTTTTGAGAGTGAGAATGATGCATAATCAGAATAAAATCTCAAGGGAAATGACATATTCTCTCCCTTTAAGCCTTCAAATCAAAATGTGACATGAAAATGAGCACAAAAACCCACACGATTTCTCATTTTTCAGCCAGGAGTAACTAGGCAAAATTATATGCCTGGGGTAAAGCAGGACATTCAGGGGTCTTGTCTGATTTCATCAGTTAAATTCTCAGAATCTGCAAAGAATATAAGCAGAATTATTCCATGAAAATTATTCTTCAGTAATTTTATACGCTATTAAGCATATTTTGCCTTCCTTCTAGCAGACATAACTCTAACATATTTGGGCAGATTTATTCTACAAAAGGTTGAACACCTGCATTGGGAATGATAAGCACACCATCATGGATAGCATATCTTTGACTAGAGTAAAGAAAATCGCTCTAGATTGGACAATTCATACTATGTCTAATTTTTACTACAAACAATCCAGTAATCACTTTATTAAGGTTAACATTAAAGAGTCTGTTTCCTAGAGGGAAGTAATTTTATAAACAATTATGATTAAAGCATGTTCCTATTTTGTAAGGAAAAGACTAATAGATGAACTTACATGATATTCTGAAGATAAAAGCTTCTGGGTCAGTGACTGTACCTTAAATACTTCCAAACGTGTTGTGAAGCTTGTGAAAATGTTGCACATACGTGAAAGAACAGACACGTCTGGTTTTGGACCACTATTAACTTTTGACAAGCATTCACCACTATTGATGAATTAATATTCTTTGCTTTTATTCACATTCCTTCTGCATTTCTTTTCTAAAAGAGAATGAGTTTGAGTTTTCAGTCACATTCAGACAAACTGTAGCACCAAGGACTGGGTAGTGTCTTCACAACCCTAAGGGACACAGAACTTAAAACCCATCAACAGCTCAGCTTTGGAGGCAGTCCAACAAGTTAGACAGGCAAAGCCATTCCTACACGTTAGGATTTGAAATTTTATATGTCTGATAAGAGAAAACTAAATGTAAGATCTGAGACCAGGCAACAAAACCATAGTTTAATTGCTTAGGAACATTAGAAACCTTCAGCTAAACCTGTGTGAGCCAGGGGAGAAAAAATAACTTTTTCTTTTTATCCGTCTTCTTTTCTCTACTTCCCCTTTGTGAAAGAGAAGACTGCAGAAATTTTCTCAGGCACGTCATGTATTTTGAAATTATGGATATCCAAACAGGAAATAAATGTGACTATCTTAAAAATCTAACCAGGATACTCAACAGATCCCTTGTATATCATGCATCAAAAGCAAACACCACAGCATCCTGTATTAATCAGTGCAATAATCAAGCCATAGGTGCAGGGAGAAATTTAAAAAAAAAATGAAAGAAAAATCCATTATATCAGGGCTGGAATTTTTCTTCTTAAATTTTGGATAGCAGGAGATAGAGCTACATGCCTAATAAAATGGAAGTTTAAATACAAAATGAATTATCAGCATACAAGATCAAACCTTTTGTATGTTCTAATCTGAACTGCCATCTGAAAGAAAGCTAATTAGAGTAGAAAACAAAATATGATATGATACTGAATATTGGAATTTTCTTTATATACTTCATATGACAAATAACCCAGAGGGCTAGCAGAAAGTAACACTATTTGAATGCTCTGGCTACCAGAGATGCTGGGTGATATCTGCATGTCATGCAGCCCCCTTACCTCTCATGGATGGACACATAACAAGAGACTTTTGAGAATTAAGGCCAATATTGTTAATAATAACTATGATCTATAAGAATTTGGTGTTCTATGGAGAGAATCACATCTTTAACACAGAAGTAATTGCATTTCTTTCTAAATGGAGGATGGAGGGCCAGATAATCTCTTTGATTATATCTAGGCTTTAAATCTAAGATTTCCATCCCCTGAGTGATATAGGATGAGTCTGTGAGGTGCGCTAAGACTGAGGACAAATCTGAACTGCATAAAAGACCACAGCAGAGCTCTGTGTTCTGTATTGGCAAGGTCCATGAAATCCTCAGGGCACTTTGCAATCAAGAGACAATACAAATTCTGTGTAGCTGATTTTGAACTTCAGCTGCCTACAGTGTCCCCTTACCCAGCTCCAGCTCTGGAGTTAGCCTGAGCAAATCTAGTTCAGATATCTTCAGACCTTCAGAAATAAAGCCGAACTAACCATGTTTTCTAGAGAACACATATTTTTACACTAACATTGAGAAAAACTTTTAAAAGGTTTTGCATTGTCTTTAATTTCACATTTTAAAAAATAGCACTGTTTTGAGAAGCTTCCTAAATGACATGACACAATGGCAGGAGAAAAGAGAACATTTTTTTCCCCTTCATCAGATCCCCAGAATAATAACTTTCTGACATTATAGATTCTTCAATCAGAGACTGAGGTTTCTTTCAGTCACTATTCATTTTGTCACTTTTATATGAGTGGCAACAATTGAGAAAACACAAAACAAAAGTTTGCTTTTGCGCTCAAAATAGCCAAACACAAGGAATCACATATTGAGCACCACTTCCCAGCAGGTTGGTGGGTTTTGTGTATTGTCACTGCCTTTTTTTGGAGCTCTGTTATGGAGGGAGGACTGAAAGATGAGTTCCAGAGTGCCTGAGATGGAAGTTGGATGAAATGTAGGCAGTGAAGTCCAGGAAAGTGATCCAGAAAAGACGTGCAGCAAGGGGTGCTCACACTCAACAGACACTAACGCTCCAAAAACACTCCACTAACGCTTTCCCTTTCAGCCTCAGATGCTTTCCAGAGGCTCATCCTTGTGGCCAGCTCCCACCTTGTCTCCTGGTCTCTTGGGGACAAGGGACCATATGTCCACCCTCCAGCTGAGCTCTGCCAGTGTCATGGTGCCAGTTCAGGGCACTGAGTCCATCCCAAGGGACAGCCACTGTGGGCATGTGCAGGACCCAGCCTGTGGGATGAGATGCAGTTCTGCCTCTGCCCACCTTCTAGGGCATTTGTCCTGAAGGTTTTGCTGTAGCTGCACACCACTTACACAGCACCTGGTCAGTTTTCAGCTTTGCAGCCATGGCAGTGCTGGTACCAAGATTTTCTTCTGGAAGACACCGTCAGGGCTGAAGGGACTGATGAGCCCCCCTGTCCTTGCCCAGCCCTGCAGGGTCCTTTTGCTACAGCACAGCCCCAGACACCCTTTTAGCTCCCTGAGGGCTGTCATTCCCTGTGCTGGAACCCCAGGCTCCCCTGTGCTCCCAGCCCATGGCTGGCATCCTGTCCTGTCCCTGTCCCCAAGGCCCAGGACTGAGCTTGTCCTGCTCCTGGCTGGGGCTGACGAGCACTGACTGCAGACCCAGGAAGCCTCTGCAGCCCCTAGCTGACCTCCATGGGGAGTCACCATCCCATGGGATGTCTTGGCAGGTCCCCTTTCCTCTGCCTGGACATGGGCTTCCTCAGCCACTGCCCATTGTCCAGTCTCTGTCCATTTTCCAGGCTCCCAGTGCAAAGGAAAACGGCATCGGCCACTTCTGCAGCTCTGTAAATCCCTGGTGACATGAAACCACCATGGAGAGCAAGGAGACATCTGCTTCCATCAACTGCCTTTTTTCCGTTTCTAGCCTGAAAAATGCTCCACTGCACCCCTCAGAGAGAAAAACAGCATTACAAATGTATTGAAACAAGCTGTCATTGCCCTGAAATTTCCTTTTACGAGCAAAGGAAATTCCACTGCTCCAGAATGACAACCACAGCACTTCTGAGAAACCTCTGTAAATCTTGACTGAGCGCAAGTGTCTTGCTTTAGCCAGGTTTATTACTAGGAAATACTGGGGAAAATGTGATGAGAAAGCCTATTCTAGGGAACTCCAAACCAATAGAGAGACTGAAACTGCAGAAATTTTCCCTGCAGTGAACCAAAGCCTTAAAACCTATAGATGGTTTGCTCTTCGTTACACAAATGCCTCTATATAAATCAGTCAAGTATAATAAGGCAATATAATTTAATTCATGCACAAATATCTGGCAATCAGCTATGTTGGAAATAAAATTCAGAGCACTGAATAGGAACTTTGGAGGATTTCCTGAAGCATGATTTAGGCAATTTTTGTCAGAATATGACATGATCTCTATAAATCTGTGATGATTTTCACGCATATTATCATGTTTTGCCCCAATGGAGAACCATGGCAGTGCTGGAACCAAGGTCTCCCTCTGGCAGACACTGTCAGGGCTGAAGGGACTGATGAGCTTCTCTGCAGAATCTTTTTGGTTCTACAGTTCAGTTTATGTTAGTAATCACATAGAAATAATATTTACTGAAGATTTAAAACTGACTTGTAAAAATACACTCGGCATCAAAATTTGAAACCTGGCATATGATGGACTGCCATAAGACTGCCCAAAAAGCATTTTCCTTCCTTTCTCAAATTTTACATACAAATAAACAGAGATTCTCAGAGTTATTTGTTTCTATTGAAATAATCAACTTCACATTTTCAAACATATTTTTTGCACTTGTGTAATTCTCAAATGGAATGAATCCAAGTAAAATACCCTAAAGGTCATATCAATGTCTGTTATTAGAAAGGTTAAAAGTAGGTAAAATTTAGCTAAAAATAAACTATGTCAAGCCGTTTCTTTTTCCAGGTGGAGGAAAAAACACATTTGAGCTTCTTACCAGCTATGCTTTAATGCTTTGAAGGGGGTATAACGCCCTCAGCCCATGGCATTTACCTATGGCACACAGAGATTATCTCTCATGTATACCAGAGACACAAGGAACTGGAAGCAGCCAAAAACATGGAAGTTGAGCCCTGATTGTGATCCAGCTTGTGCTGGCTGAAGTCCTACCTAGGCCCATATCCTTTTTGTCCCTTCCTTTTAGTACTGAGCCACTGACTTAGAAAGAAGAAGGTCAAGTGACTTGTTCCTTTAAGCAACAAAAACTTAGGAAGATGCACAATATGTATTCAGTGCAAGATTGCTCCTCCTCTCTCTGGAGCCCTCTATTTCATCCCACCGTTCAGACAACTCAGCATCACTTCTAAATGCCTTAAGGAGAGTGAGTGTCCTGCCATGACACACTCGATGAGAGAGCTGTGGATTGAGGCCCTCTGAGCAGGTACAGACCTCAGGGATTCTCAAGATTTTAAGGAACCAGCACTTTAAATATTCAACTTAAAGGTCACCATCCAGTCCTTTTTCCTTTTTCCCCATTCTTGCCTCACTTCCTATGCACGTTGACACAAAGAATGATGTGAGGGAAACAGTGAAACTCCTTGAACTTTTCTACTTTTAAACAGACTTTTCCGTGGAAAGAGAAATCTACCCCAGTACCCAGAGACTAAAAGAAGGAAAAATAAAGTCAAGTGAAGTACATAGGGTTTTTTCCAACAAAGCTCAGAGGGGATTCTGGCATGAGACAATAGTCTGGAAAGAATCAGAGAATATAGTAGAAAGAATGTCTGAAGGACCTCCTGAGATGAAGCCAAGAAAGGCAATTTTCTGACTTCTATCCAGAAATATTACCCTTTCAGGAACTGAGGCCTAGGGAATTTTTAAAACTGTTAACTATACTCTCTTAGGTAGCCACTGAGCCTAGGAGTGGAGTAGATAGAAGAATTAATATGAATGACTCAGATTCCACATAAATCCAGATTAGCAGCAGTTTGGCCATCATGAGCTTTTGCCTATTTCCTCCCTTTTTTTTCTCTTCCTTTCTTTTTTTTTTCCTTGAGGCTTCAACTGTGTAAGATATAGACAAACAATAAACTTTGGTCCCCATACAGACCAAGTGGATGAAAATAGTTTATGGGAGTTCAAGTATGATAAGCTCATGATGCCTTGTGGATTTAAAAGCCTTCTGCCCCTGAGCTCTGTGACTCACTCATCTTCAGAAGCCAAGTAAATTTTCCCAAGTAATTCAGGAGCTGACTGGCTCAGACCCATGGCACTGCTAGGGAAGCATGGAACTGCTATGAATTTTGAAAATCTTTTCCTGGTTTTGAGATAATGTGGCATAAAATAAGTCTCCCTTGAACAGATTCAGACCTCCTGCCAGACACTGCTCATGGTGTGCACACAGACAGTTCCTGAAGCTCTACTGAAGGGTAGCAATTTGTTAAATTGCCATAATTCTGGATGGATTAAGGGCAAAGGTCTCCTATATTACAGCTACAGAGATAAGTCTCATCTTTTGATTGGAAACTCTATTGCTATTTCAGTAAAGCAAGGTTGGACATAACAGCTACAGCAACATGATCACTATTGCCATTCCATTCCTTTTACTTTGACACTGCTCTCCTTTAACTTTTTGTCCCTTATTCACCTTCAAAAAATCATGCAATGGCATCTGAAGAAAATCATTCCTCACAATGGGATGCAGTGGGTAAATGCTGCTGCTATCTTGTATTACTCCCATCTCCACAGCTTCTATATCCCTTCTATCTTTTGGGTTTCTTTAAAACCATCACCCCATGAAATCCAGCACTCATAAATTTAATCACATATCTGTGATTGGTTGGCAAGACTGTTGCAAAAATCTCCTGTATGTGCAAAAATCTCCTGTATGTGCAAAAATCTCCTGTATGTACAAAAATTCACTAAGACTCTTATGTTTTGCAGCTCTCTTTCCATACTTTTCCAATGTATTTTTAAGAAGAGTATGATTAAATATCTTAGCAAAATGCACATTCATCCATCCATTTACCATCAAAACAGTATTTTGAAGTATTTTAGGCATGTTTGGAATAGTAGTTTCCATTGCTAGAAGACTCCTTGAAAAATATAATTAATTTTTGAAGTGGCACACATTCAGGTTTTCTCTCAATCAAAGGACTGAAAGTTGTGGCACTGACTTCAGTGTTGACAGGGTCCTATCTGGTATGTAGATCTCCCTAGTTAAAAAATTATGTTGTATCATCATTCCCTGCTAATCCAGGCTGATTTTTTACAAAGAAACAAAGTTTCCTTTGACCATGCTTCTGCTTTGATCTTTTATTTCTGCTTAATTAAGAACTCTGATTCATTTTTACCTTGCCAGAATATCTTGTATCCCTGACTCATTTTCCCTTGTCTAGATTAAGAAAGGTGACTCTTGGCTGTTTTCCACTATTACCTTTGGCTGGTCTAACAAAAATGGCTAACATTTTCCTTTTTATTAATTTTTAGCCCTTTGCATTGGCCCTTCCACCCAAAGGCTGTAGCTTTTCTGTCCTCCTTGCTTCCATTCTTGTAACGTTACTAATGAAAGACATTTGCTTCCTGCATGTAGTAAACTCCTATTAAAACACCTTAGATTTTTTTTTTATTCCATTTCCCCTGCAGCAAAGAGTAGCATCATGTTTGGATAGGATTTCTTGTTATGGATACCTTTGGCATTATTAAATGATTACAAAGTAAACCAGAAGGAGTTGGTTCCAACCATTTTATGGGAGATAAACAGTTTTTAAAATGTGGCCTAATTAAATAATTACTCAATAGACCAAAACAACTCTGATCTGTCACGTAGCTAATGTGCAGTTTTCAAAAACTATCTAATTAAAGTAATTACCCAATAGAGCTGATGGTTCTAAATGAGCCACTACTTTTCTTTGGGTACTTGGTGCCCAGATTAAAACAATTTGATTGCATCGTTTCTTTAAGAAGGTGTATATGTATCAATCAAGAACATATTAGGATCTTCTCCTACTTCTATTACTTCTCAGCTTTTTAAAGATTCTTCAGTGATCACAGGCTTCTGTGATCCCTGGGTGCCAAGTGAGGGGGCGTTTCATTTCCGTGTTAAAATCTGGGATGCCTCTTCAGTAACACTGTGATTCTGTTTGCTACACTTTCACTTCAGAAAGGGGTATCAGAGACCCCTTTGTAAACGCAGACTCCTTGTATGACACCTGCTTATCCTACCCTGGCACCAATGCACAGACCTGGGGTGCCAGAGTGAGATGCTACAACTGACTGGCCGCTTCCAATCACTGACATATTTTAGCAGCAAAGCCTTCCTAATACAAATGCATTTCATACCAACAATTTATGCTTTGCTCGGAATAATTTAATCTCTCTGCTCTCCTTCTCCCTTCCCCCACACTCCTCAGAATAAAAGGAAGCCTCAGCAGAAGTGCAGTTTTGCCAATATGACTGTGCTTACAGCAGCGATTTCACCATCACTGTTCTGTCAATCACACATCACACCTTACCACCCTCTGCATCAACAGAGCTGCTCCAGCAAAATTTTGTATTACAGACCTGACCTGAGCCTCATTAAAGTGGCCAAGGGTCAGAGGCTATAAAGGCACACAGACATGTTTGGAAAACAGCAGCTTCCTATCTTCTCTTTAGTTTAATTGGTTTTGAACTTAAATGGAAGTTGACATTGTTTTCAAATTTTGACCAAAAAAAAATTTCTATGGCTACTTTTGACTGGTTCATTGGTTCATTTTTTTAGCCACAGAAATCTGCTGTCTTTCCAGCTGTACTTTGACAATTCAGCTATTTTAACATCCTGACCATAGGGCTATGCCAGGAGAGGTTTGAAGGAGTATCCAAAAATAAGAGGATCAAGAGAATGGGGGAAATTTTTGTAAAAACTGGAAGGACACCAATACAAGGCAACTGGAAAGAGATGGAGAAGGAAAAATATCCCAAATACGAAAAGTGACTTCACTAGACTAAGTCTGAACTGCCAGAAGACCTTTTTTCTCTTGGTGGCAAGCATAGCAGCTTGCCAGCTTTAAGAATAGCCTTTTATTAAGGAACTTACACAAAACTTTGGATGTTTAGTTTTAGTCATCCAAGTGTGAATATATTGTATTTATTTTGAGAAACATACTTAACCTTCTGTGACTCTCTGCACTGGTAGATGTCATTAAATGGTGTCTGTTATTCACTGTTCTATTCCTAATACCATAATGAAGCCTGTAACACATGTCTGTTCTTGTGTTGGCCTAATTGGTTCCAAAATTTCACAGACATCATGTGAACTAACTGAGGTCTCCCAGCAAGGACAGTGGAACCCCCAGGCCTCACTACAGTGTGACAGCTTTTCTGCTTATACCAGGGAAAAAAAAACCCAACAGCAGAAAACACAGACGCTTGTCCAGGGGAGCTTTGCCTTGGAACAGGGTGAAGAGAGTGTTGAAGAGCCAGCAGAGAGATGAGAGCCCTGAACTTAAATCAAAACCAGGTCTATTAGAATAGTAAGCCTATTTTCAGGATTTTCCCTTGTTTGAGATTAACCAAAGTGACAATATGCCAAAAGAAACAGTTTTGTTTTAGTCTGGAAAAGAACACATTAGTTAATAATGCAAAGCTTATCCTTGTTTTTACAGTAACTGCAACTGAGTAACTGAGATGATAAAATTCCAGTGCAGAGACTTTAAAATGTTTGTATTTCATAGATACCAAAAGATTATACGTATGATCCCCATTTGCCTTAGAAATCACTCATATTTTCTTTTGTCAAATCTCTGCAGCAAATATAGCAACAATCCAGAATTTTCAATGAGAGCATTGAGCTCGTGTTTTCTTGAAAAATTAACTTTTCCCTCCTTAACCATATCAGTCATTCAAAAATTTTCCTAAGAGGGGATCTTTGACATACGTGATGAGACTGACTTTGATTCTTGGGACAGCATATTTGGTTACAGATTTCTTTTTTCTATGAATAAAAGTTCTCCTATGTGTTATTTGTGGATACAAGGAAGGGAGATTATTAAATATAGGGTCATACTTTTGAGGTGTGCAAAGATGTAATAATTTTTTTTTCTGCTGCTAAAGGGCAAGCAGAGTGTTACAGCCCTCATATCTTGTCTGTTAAACTAACAACGGAATGAACAGTCCCATTCCATAATTTTCCTGTATTGTAGTTTAAAGCATAACACTCCTAACTTCTTTCAGCATTGAGAAAAATCCTGAAATAATTTCTTTCTTGTTATTCTTTAGTGATTATTGCTGTGGAAACTTGTGGGGGGAGGGGTAGGGGGTATTGGAAGTGATGAACTTTAAAAAACTTAAATTACAGCCGTACATGATAAAATTAGATACTGAGGGTAAAAGAAAGGTTTACATAAGAAATTTTCAGTTTTATTTCAAATATTTTCGATTTTTGTCTGTTTTTAGAACAGCTCAATGACCAGATCTGGGGTTCAAGTCTGATTGCATTATGTGACTAGGCAGAGGAGCAAGGATTTACATCCTTTTTCCTATTCAAAGCAACATACTTTGTTTAGGAACACTTAGTCTATAGAGCCAACTGCTGTAGCATTCTGGGGATGTCAGATGTACAAACAGGTTGAAAGAGAGATTAGGACAAGGGGTAACGGCTATAAAAGGAATGACAATAGATTTAGATTGTATATAAGGAAGAAATTCTCCACTGTGAGGGTGGTGAGGCACTGCAATACGTTGACCAGAGAAGTTGTGGATGCCCCGTCCCTGGAGATGTTCAAGGCCAGGTTAGAGTGGGCTTTGAACCACCTGGTCTAGTGGAAGGTGTCCCTCCCCATAGAACTTTAAGGTCCCTTGCAACCAAAGCCATTCTACAATTCTATGATTCTAATCAAATTCATAGAGGGTGGTCTCCTTACTGACAATCAACCGTTATGCTCCAAATCCAACATTTGCCTCAGAGGATCTCTATGTTACTGATGAGCCCAAGATGAGCAGTGTGACTCTCAGAGATGTACTTGCCCTCATTCTTAGAGTGCAATTTCACAGCAGCTCAAGATGATAAAAGTGCAACACTTCCTCCTGCCCTGGGCATGGAATTCCAGCCTCATTCCTTTATCCAGCTGGCCCAGGAAACTGTTTCAATTGAAAACTAAGTAATGTCAGCCAAGTGAGCTTCCTGATCTCATCATATAAGCATAGTTGTTTAATCATATTTTTTTTTCTGTAAGCTTCTGCTACTGACAGATTTACAGTGGTTTACAAAGCTGTACAAACCTCTGGTCAACCCCAGTACCGAGAGCTTAATGCTCCATTCCTCTGAGCCATCCTGTTCTTACCCATGTCCTCCAGTGATGGGAATGTGTGCAGGGAGTTGTGCTGGCTGAACTGTTGATTTTGCAAGTACTACCTACAGTCAAAAAACTAATTCATACTTGTGCAGGATGAGTTAATCATTGTAGTCCTCTCTCAAAGTAGCAGGCAGCCTGAAAAGTAATCTGCTCCTACTGAGCTGCAGCAGTGTAGTCAGAGCTGGTGATCCCTTCGTGGCAGTGGTGCCGTCACTGCTCTTTAGAAATAACCCCCTGTATGGACTCTGAAAGTCTCCTGACCTTTTTCAGCATTTGGTTTGTCTTAAATTTCACTAGAGATGGCTTTTTTTTTCTACCAGCAACTGTTCTACACCATCCATAACACTTCTCTTCAACGGTGCTGTTAAACTAATCCCTAATTTTATAAGCCCATCAGCACAGTGTGTGGCAAGGTAACAAGAAGATAAGAGCTCTTGGCATGTGCCTGCGTGCAGCTGTGTAACCTTTCCCACCCTGCAACACTTATCTGACTTCAAGAGGAAGGCATCAAAAATACAGCATTGTGAATTATTTTCACAGCATACGGGTCTGGCTGTGCAGTGTTTTAAACCCCCCTCTGGTTCAAGTGCCACACATATTTTCTGTTGCATACATTCACTGCTGAACTCCAGCGAGAATGGCAGCAGTGTCCTGAACCAACAAAAGCACTTATTCACATCACCTTTCAGATCGCCGCTATTCCCACTGAAGTCAATAGGGACACAAGGGTTAACTGTTTAAATTTAAACAGATGCCTCAGAGCTTCTTGACTTGAGAACAAAAATTAAATCCCAGGGCTGTTAAGTAAAACTCCTTAACTCTGGTTTTGGATTCTCCGATGAGTGAGAATTCTCAAAGGGGGATGTCTGTGGAGGAAACCAAGAATTAACAATGACCTTACAATAGTATTAAGCTAGTTATTACAGTCAGGAAAAGGAGGAAAGAAAACAAAATACACACTCTAAAACACATACCCAATATTTCATATTCAAGATTTTAAAAGTTTAAATTTATCTTGAAGTACTGAAATTCTATTTCATGTTATTTTTATCATAATCAAAATAAATATTTTTTATTATTAAACCCTACAATATTTTAAAGGAAGGAAATACAAAGAAAAGAGGACTCAGAAATATTAAGTAAGTAATAATTGAAAATCCTATTTCATCCTGGAATTTAAAATGTTTTCCATTTGACCTGAAACATAAAATTAAATCTGCATTTTTGTTGTAGTTATGTCATCTTGACCTGAAAGAAATAGTGGCAGTACTAATGACTTCTTTTAGGAATATTTTTTTCAATTTACAATCCTTTTACTGAACCAAAAATGCAGTGCTCTACATCCTCTGCTGAGTGATGGAGAGAAGGATAGCAAGGGAAAGAAGCCTTTGATGGGTGAGATTCTGTCTTGTAAGGTTTTATATTTCAGCAAGCATGGAGGAGCTCACATTTTCAGCCCCTTCAGCTCTTTTTCTGGGTGACAGTTGTTTTTTTCTTCCTGAAGATAAACTCTGTGTTAGAGGAACAGATAAAGAACCCCAGTGATTGCCTGGCTTTGTTTCTATTGTCATATTTGTTGATGTTATCTTGGTTTGTGTGGGTCAGAAGGCAACCACCCTTGGCTCTCTCACTGCTGCCATCACTTAGGGCTCTGCACAGCGGCCCCAACGTGTTACCAAGTTAGAACAAAGGCACTTTTCACCCATTTATCACACAGACAGCTGAATACACATGGTGTAAAACATTACAGAATCAACCTCCAAATCCTTCTGCTTAATAGCATTGTATTCCAGCACCAATTGTTTTCTAGACTAAGAGGTGCCATAGGGCACCAGAGGGAAACATATCATTTTAGAGTGTAACATATCACAGAGAGCAGTTGTGAAAGATGTCCTTGCCCATGGCAGTGGGCTTGGACTAGGTAATCTTTAAAGGTACTTTCCAACACAAACTGTTCTGTAAGAACATAATTCTCACAATGGTGATGTAAGGAGGGTTTTGTTTGGTTTTACAGCTAAGTGACATTATTTTGGAATAGCAAACAAAACAAACAAAACAATCAGCTCTGTCACTTACACAGACAAGATTTTCTAATATGGGGGGCAGAGGTTTCAAGATCACTGCTGGGATTTTGGAAAGCTGATATAAGGACTGGGGCAATGAGTGGTCCCAGCAGGACAGGGAAATTGTACAAGGAAGGAAGTGATGATTCTGTGAAGAGACCTCTAATTTTCCCTTATGAAAAGCTTTTCCTCCACTGCCTCTGATAAGTGCAGTCCATAGCACCAAGAATGTGAGACAAAATGCTGGACACGCTGAACTCAACAGCAGAGCTACTGTTGTCTTGTATAGGCCATGATTTCAAACAGAAGCAGCAGTATGAAATCCAATTTAGAGCTATTTGAAATAATCTGAATCTCCTTTCAGAGAATCCTTCTCCTTTTACATTGAGTAATCAAAACTAGAAACTTTACAGTGGCTCAATATAATTGTAAATAGCCATCATCATAAATATCTACATGGCAAATGTGTAAAACACCACATTCTAAATAATAGTATCCTCCTTGTTCAGTATTAACCTACAGCCATCCTGGCTTTATCTTCAAGTACTCCAGTATTGAACTCTAATGAAATATTTCATCTGCAGTTACCAAGACTTGTTTTAGTTATTGCTACTCTTGTTGCTGGTATTATTACTAACAATTATTATTAATTATTATTATTATTATTTGCTTTCTCTATATTTATTAGCTATTTCTTAGCTCTGTAGCTGTCTGTGTTCATATCAAACAGTAGTTTAGTGAGGTACATAATCAAGTGTGATTTAAAATTAATATTCTATGGAATCTGAACAATGAGTAATCTCTCACAGTAGATGATGGATGAATAGTTCAATACCTGGCACATTCTGGCTATTTCAAGTTCTTCAATATTTTTTTTTTAAATCTCTGCTCAAAAAGTTTGTTTTGAATACATGGATTTAATTTATATAATATACACTCAAATTTTAACCTGGGGAGGAGGAAGGGGGAGTAATTCCCTGTAGTCCAGAGATGTCCAGAGTGACTTATCCAAAACACTGCAATTTTTGATCTCCAGGTCCAATAAGAACAACTAAAGAAAATACTTTTCAGAATTAAAATCTGTCTGGATGTTTTACTATTCCTCCAGGATACAGATTACTGAGTTCCAAGAAAATTATATGCTGAATAAACAGTCAAATATGCAAAGCAGGATTAATCCAACAGGAAAGACACACCCTGTCAATCTATGCTGATTTAAAGTCATTATTTGGGATTCCCAGCAGGAGATGAAGCTTTGTTCTGAACAAGGCAGAAACTCAGCCTAAGGTGTCTTTCCCATTTCTCACAGAGCAACCCAATCAACAGCTCTCAGGGTATGGGTGAGTCTTTTTTATCTGCCTTGCTCTTCTCTAGCCCTTCCCAAACCCTTAATTTCTTCAAAATTGTTATGTTACTGTGGGAAGTTCCTATTACAATAAAGTGGAATTTCCCAAGGAGTGAAATTCCATCATTAGAAAATTCCCAATTATTTCTGCTATTATTTCTCATTAAATTAGCTCCCTAAGCACTGCTGGGTGAAGATTCCAAGTTCTCTATATCAATGAAAAACAGCTGTATCTCCTGGGAACTTTACAAGGCATTTCTCAGGGGAGAAAGAAGACCCCTAAGGTGCTGCAACCACTAATTGTAGTTCTGGCACTGGTGATAACACCCATACAATTATATGTTTTTAAGAGATTTTTGAATACGTGTTTCTTATAGTACTTAAGTTATCCAATCAGGAAAACAAAACAACTGTGTATTACTTAGGTCACCATTGGATCATGTTGTGGCATTTCAATAAGAATACAAAAATGAAGTAAGATCTTACTAAGCATTTCTGAATAACAAACAAATCCACAAAAATCTGAAATTTAAATGGATTTTTAGATATTCCAAAAGCAGAAAAAGGAGTGAAATGAATCAGAGACATTATTCAGCACAAAGTACTCTCCCAAGTCCTCTTTTTTTCCCCTTTTTTCTTTATCTAGCAAAGTACAGAACCAGCCATTGCTTTCTGGGGATTTCATTAGCATGTGGAAGACATATTGTAAAAAAGCTTGTCCACTAGGGGAGTATTATCTTTTACTGGTAATCTGTGAGTGCTACTGAAAAATGACCTTTTACTATCAAAATATGAATGTCTTTATCTCAAGAAAGAATTTGAAATCTAAACCTTGCATGAAAATGGGATATCATCTTTCTTTGCACTCCATGGATATGGATGTTTCATAATGTCTGTATAATTCTCTGTTTTACATGCACCCTGAGCCATATTATATGATAACTAAAAGTTACTATATTTCAATATCATAACTAAAAGTTATTATATTTCATAAGTCTATTGCAGTGTTCCTGTCATGTGGAATGAAAACTTCAGGCTGCACATATTTATATCCTGCATATAAAAGTCTGGGCTTTCTCTGACAGACAGACACGGATAGTGGGCAGCAAGAATTAATATCTGTGTGAACCTGGATGTGAAACAACAGAGGATCACTCCGTTTAGGGGTCTACTTACATTGCTGTCACTCTCCTGGTTCTACAAGAAAAGCAGAGTGAGCAATGATGCTTCCTTTGTGCTGCTCATGCCATCACAGAACTTATTTCCCTTCATGCACGACTTTGCAGCACCTATATACTTCATTCCAGGGAAAGAAGTGTGTAACTCCCACATTGCCCTGTGAAGAATGTACTACACTGCCGATTATGTGTGCCTCTGAGTCCTGGGCAGCATTCCACCCTGAGGGAAACTGATGATGGGGAAAGAAAGAATGAGAAGGGCAGTCCCAAAGCACAGGTCCAAACCTAAAGCCAAAATGTTTATACTGGTTCTTGATTCATAGGTTTAAGCTTGATCTCCACTGTTTCACAGCTGGCCGTAAGAGGGAAAAAAATTATATATGAAAGAAATGCTGAGATTACAGAAAATGGAAAGATGAAGTTACATTACATGCATGTGAGAAGTAACACTCAATCCTTTTATATGGATAAGAACTGAATTGGTTGGACTATTTGGGATAGATTATTTCTTGCAGAATTTCTTTGAACCTACACCTTGAACAACAAATGTGACTGTTACTTCCTCCCTGTAGTCATACTAATTCAATGCTATTGAGTAGTCAGGGAAGGACAAATTCATTTAAAAATATTTACATAGATTACTAAGGATATCAATAAGCATTTAAAAATGCTCCAGTTGAATCACTTTCCTTAGGACACAGTAGATAAGCCTCAACTCATGAACCAAGGACAAACTCTGAAATTCTTGCATAATTAAGGTAATGGAATGGTTTGATAATATTAGAAGGGACAGTCCAAATCCTTTCCCTTTACCACCAGCCTGAAACTGATGTTTCTGCCTTTGATTCAGATCTAGTACTCAGTGAGCTGATGCAACTCACTAAACAAGCATAAAAAAGGATCCAAAAAGAAGCGGGTAACATTATTTTGATTTTACTTAGTCAGGTCCTGTAAGAAAAGCATATTCTAGACTTTAATCTTGAACCTCAGTTCTACTGATAGCCACAGGAAATCAAGAGCATACATAACATTCAACAGAAGCTTTCTTTCATGCAACCAACAGTTCATCATCAGGAATAAGCAGAATTCAGAAATTGGAACTTCTTCTCAGAAGTACTGAGAACAGAGGGCTTAAAATGGGTCTACATTTCTTTTGGTCCCTCTCTCTGAAGACACCAATTCACTTATAGAGGAGAGCCTTTCTTTTTAGTGGTGCTAAAATTTAGCTATGGTCTCATATCTAAAACAACACATAGTCCAGAATAAAACCTCAGGTAGAAGCATCTAATCCTGCATGGTTTAAAGTGACTGCTGTGACCAAAAATTCAGAAGCTAAAAGAAAGCATAATGTTTTTAAGAATTTGCATTTAGCCTTATTACCTAAACCCATCGGTGTGGGAGTTAAAAAACCTGCATTAATATTAACATTCTTACAGCAACATTCTGCAGCATGGAGATTCTAGGTCAGCTTCATTTTAGAGGGATAAATTATGAATTGAAGTGCCAAATCATTTTGTGGAAACATCCTGCAATGCAAATGCCTCTTAAAGGCAAAAGAGAGACTCATGCTTAGAAATACATAGAAAAATCTGTCTCTGATGAATCCTCAGTAACTACATTGCAATTTATAATAGATTCCTTCCCTCATCTACTTCCATGAAAACTTGTGCTTTTTCGAGGCTGCACCTTGCAGTAAAGGGTCTGATTTAATGGCGGAAGTAAAGGTATTAAAGTCTGTACTGTATCGCCAACCTTTTTTACCAAAAGGTAGAAAAATGGATTTTGGCATACTTCAGTCACCAACATTCATAGTCCAGGACTGTGGTACAAAATTCAGTGTTGAGGTGTGAACTGAAAAGGTGAGGTCTCAGCAGATGTATTACTTGGCTGTCTTATTTCTAGAAAAGAAAAACCCAGGGAAACCACTGGGAACTTTAAAATCTTAAATTAACAAAAATGTTAGTACTTTGCTACCAGAGCTTCAAGTTATTTGGCCCCAGATTCTAAACCCCTCTTTTAGGATTCACTGTGACTATTTAGAGAGTCTGGTTTAAGTGCATAAACATGTTTCTTATTTCAGACCTCAGTTTGGCTAATTAATCAAATTGCATTATTTTTAATAAATTTTTACAAGTTAAATTTAGGGTGAAGTTTATGTTCTATTTAACCTGTGTTTTAAATGAAGTACTGTGAACTTTCAGTCTCTACAACTTAGTCTTCTACATGATATCAGGACATCAAAATGAGCTAAAATATTTGGTCATTAGCATCCTTTTCTCTCTTTTCATAAATTCGCAGGAAAAAGTAGTTTGAGTTTTAATAATATTAGGCAATTCTTGTCACCTTCACTTTTCGGAATGTTGAGCACAACAAAACGGCAATCACTGGTGGGAAGGTAGGATAAACCACAAATGGGAATCCCTGATCCACTCCAAAATATAATTTCATACAGAATAAAAATCTCTGCAAAAAAGGAGGTAGATGCATTTAATTTTTTCCATAAAATTTCACAAAAAGTTGGCATTTTAGTTTGATTTGCTTTGGTTTTTCATAAAAGTTCATTTCCCAGAGATAAAAACTGAATTTTTATCTTTTCTATCAGATTTTTAGCTTAAGATAAAGAGGGGTTAAATTTAATATCCCTTGAACTGCCAGAGATTGTGAGTAATGCTACTGAAATTTATGCATTTCCTTTTCTTTCAGATGCTAGATGACAATCTTGGCAAATATCCTACACAAGATTCACTGAGGGGTGGCAAAATTCTCTCCACAAAATATATGATTCTCTACTAAATTATGAAATGAAACTGTCTTCAGAACTCTGAGGATTTATTGGCCTATGAGCTGTGGTCAGCTAAGCCCATACATCTAATGTTGGCCTTATCCCATGACTCTCGAAGAGGTCTTACTCTGGAGTGTGTGGGGAATGGATTTATCCCAATAAAATAATCAGTATGCCAGTAGAAAGACTTACTCCACTGCAAGAAGTCTGAAGTGCTTGATTAGGTTAACTAGACAAGTAGAAAGGAAAAATAATTTTCAGTAGCTACTCAGTGAAAGTGAATAAAGACACAGATAAGTTTGTGAGCTAATCTCCTCACGTCAGTAAGTCCTTTCATCTATACCAGAAGGTATTTCTTTACATAAAATCAGGCAGAGAAGAAATTGCTAAACTCTCTAACGTGAGGTGTGGTAGAGAATTCCCACATTGTCTAAACTGTCAGTTTATAGAGCACTTGGTAAAGTTTGAGTACATGATCACTAATTTTCTCCACTACTAAGCAAAAATGTCACTTAGCTAGAATGTGCTGGCTTCCTGAATGATTTGCACAATTTCTTTAAAAATCATGTCTAATTACTATACATCAGTTAATCTCACTGAGTCATTCCATTTCAGAGCCTTGCCTTGAATAAATAGGGGTTCAGGTGCAATTAATGGAAATCGTAGCCCCTTCCAATACCAGGAGGAAAGATTTTTTTGCCTTAGGATCAAATCAAATTCTTGATTTAATTTGCTTGAGGTTTTTGAGAGATGCAAAGTCACTGAAACTCCACTGACTCAGAAGAAATACTAGATTAATTGCATTCAGTCACAAGAACACAAATGCCCTGATCTGATGCTTGCACAAGGAGGGTCATGTGTCTTATGTGATTCAGTAAAACACGAGTAACATCAGCTGGTGTCCAGAAGCCAGCTTATTCACATGTGATTATAATTAGGAGCAACGAGTGCGGTGAATTCACATGTAATTTCTCAGTTTCAGGAAAAGCAGAATAAGATGATAAATTTGATTAATAAATTGTGTCATTTACTGCATGGTTCCATTTCTCGGTCTCCAAAGACTATTTTATAATTGAGAGTCATCTGACAGCTACAATCTGCATCACAATATTGTTTTCACACATGAGACAACACTGATTACTAGAATACATCCAACACATTGTAACAAGAATAAACAGTGTAGCTCCAGACATTCAACCCCTTCGTACCACACATGCTCTTGCCTTTGTCTCACTCAGACACACGATTCCTTCACACAAATCTTAATAACTTCTTCCAACATTTTTAAACATTATTTTTATCAATATGTGAGCCTATTATATTGATGTGAGCAGCCATATTCATTAGAATGGGAGTCAGGGGCTCGTAAATCAATGGCACTGGCCAGCTGACATGGCATGGACCCGGGGGCAGATTTCTCACTTTACATTGCTGATTGAATAGATCATGGAATCATCACAGAACAGATCAATGTTTTCCCACCAGAGGACAGCTGCTTTTACTGAATTACCAAACTAGCACAAGATTGCACTATATAAGTTGTTTTGCAAATGGCACTAGTGCATGGTTCAGGAAATGGTTCTTCTACTACAGCAGCAAACTCACAGCTTTTCTTTATAAAATACAGCTTGTTAATAAGTCATAATTTCTTAAATCTATAATTGCAATTATCATTTGTATGGTTAATTCAAAGCCACATAATTGAACCATGCAATCCAACCAGTGGTAGGAAACGAGGTAAAATCTCTTGTCCTGTGTTGAGCAGATAGTTTAAAAAAATGAGAGCAAAAGTCCTTTTCTTCCCCAAAACTACAGAGAAGTGCACAGAGAACTGTAATATTCCTGCTGATCAGCAAATACTGACAAGCATTTCCTTTTGGTCATGTGACCAGCATACAAAAAAAAAAAGAAAAGAAAATAGATTTGTTTATATTTTTCTAAAAGTTCTTGTTCTCTATTCTTGGAACAGGTTCTGAATATGTGATAAAAATTATCAAATCCTCTTGATCACATTGAAATACAGTTATCTTCTTAACCCATCACCTGCTTATCCATGACGTCATTGTCACAGAGGGATGTGGGAACATGGCACACAGAAATGGAAGCTGGCATGCAGAGATGGAGCCTGGCACACAGACTTGGATTATTCAGTTACCAGGTTCCTTGCCATTGAAGGTAACCACATTGGACAGACTTTTAAGTGAATTTATAAAACTCACTGTACAAAAATAAAGTTGGTTTTAGCCTCCTGGATGCCTATAGGAAGGCCATTCTGAAACCTATCAACTGCTCTGATTTTTGAAGTAAACTGAGTTTGTGAGATCACCTTTGGTACTGAGGCAAGCCAGAATATGAAATTCGTGGCCAGCAGGAGACCAACACTATAAGTCAAGGTACCACAGACATAAAGTGAGGAATGAGGCTTCAGACACCTGTTTTGGAAATGTCAAAAAAACCCAAACAAACAAAAAAAAGGTTGTTTCTGTTTATCAAAATGGAAGACTTCAAAGTGCTATAAGGCAAAACTGGAACAATCAGCTAAAAAGGGGATGTTTTCAAGCTGAAATGTAGCAGAAAAACAGGAATGTAATGTTAAAGTCAATATTCTCCTGCAGTATATATCAGCATTAAAAAAATCTAATTAAGATTTTATTTGCTAAAGACTAGAAGATATCAACTATTTTCATTAAGGTAGAGATACAGACAAGGATATCTATTCAATAAGGGCAGGATTTATTTGACAGAATGTGGATAACTTTATTGGAGATGCCTGGGAAGACCTCAAATTCCTATCTTATTATGACAGTATATTCACTAAAGTCTTTCCAGGACCTACTTCTCTCTACTAATCATAAAGCAAGCTGAGGACTATCTGAGCTGTAGATTTCTGTAGTTAAATAAAATTAACCCCATACTGATGTCTCAGTGATGCAATTATTAAGTGTTGTGAGTGCATATGCATAAATACTTCAAGTTGTTTCAATACTTAAATGATTATTTAAATATTGGAATGGCAATATCATTTCACAGTATGAAGCTTTGTCTTTGACTGTTATTTTAGTTTTGTTGTTTCATATGCTCTTAAAGAATCCTTAAAATGGAGATGATTGACTGCTGGATTTTAACTCCCAGCTAGTGAGATCTTCTGGCAGTATGTGGATAATTCCACTGTATCATGCTGCCAACATTATTATGTCATGCATCTGGAAACACATCTACATACTTATGTATATGAATTTGATTGATCCCATCCAATTTCTCACTGGTAGAGAACTTAGAACACATGTCAGGATTTATGGGATCAGAGGCCATGATTTCTGACAGCTGAACACTGAAGAACCTCACTGCACTTTTATTGTTCCTGGGCAGAGTAGCATTCACTGGGTTTTTGTAGGCTCACCATCCCCACTGGAGAATTGGGGAAACAATGCCCTTATTCCACCCGTTTTGGGGAAAAGTATGGTTATTAAGTTAACAGTCACCTGAAGGCTGAGCTGAAATGCCAACTTGCTCTGAAGTGGCTGAGAACGAGGATTGCAGACACTTACTGAGGTCGAGCAGAAACATAGAATAAAGAGTTGTGGTTAAATAACATACTAAACTTCTGCAGTTAAATAAGCTAAAATCAATGCCTTAAACATTAGGGAATTTTTATTTGGTAGAGCAACTTTGATGCTTTTTACTTACACTGGGAGTACTGTGCAAGTTTTGTACATTAATAAAACTATGTAATTTTTAATACACAAATGAGGGGATTAATTAAAAAAAAAGCAAAGATAACAGCAACATAAAAACATTTCATACTGAAATGGTTAAAAATATGTTGAGAAAGTATTTAAAAACTGCTCACTACCCTGATGGTTTGGAAAAGGTAAACAAGACATTACAAATGCAAATGAAGGAAAAAGATGTTATTTATCCAAGTAGAACTAGTCTTGAAGGAGAAAAAGAGACAGTGAAGGGACTGGGTTATAATTACCCCTTTCTAACATCTCTTTTTTTTATACAGATGTGTCATTTCACTGTTTCATGGGAGACTGCACTGGGGCTGTATGTGTATTCAGATGAAAGAAGAAGATGTGATTGAGAAAAGCAAAGGAATTCCCTTTTTGGAGAGTTCCCTCCTGAGCACAGCACTGCCTTCAGAGACCTGTGCCTCCAAACCCGTGCTTACATATAAACCTTGCTGTAAACGGAGAGGAGAAAGACACCACCCCCTCAAAGCAAATGAACAACAGCAAAAAATCCCTCCTTGAAAATCCTGTGCTTGACTGAAACTAGGGGAGTTATTTCATGCTGTATTACCACAATGATTAATTTTATTTTGAGACTTATAAAGGGACTAATTGCTCTAATAAAAATTAAAAGGCCTTTGCCTGCTAAAAAGATCATCTTACAAGTTGATATTTAGTGTTTTCAAGTGACTAATTTAATGGCAGTAACCTTAAAAGGGCCTGATTTGTCAAGCTGTCTCATCACTGCTGCAGCTTGGGCTACAGCTGCTTCGATGAGAATTGTTCCTTCCTGCAAAACCAAAAGATCTTGTCTGCCAAATTCAAGAGGGACAGCTTATTTGAAAACTCTGTCTAGCAGTTACAGCATTAGTTTGAATGAACAGTTCCTCTTTCCTCGAGCCGTTTCACTGCTGTGTTCCCAATGTTTGTTTTGCCCTGCCATTTGCACTACTGGATAATTACTCAAAGTATAGGTGACCTCAATTAACGTGATTTGCTGTTTACTCTCCTGCTCAGCCTGACCCAGCCCCCACTGAAGTCAGAACTCCATTGTGCCTCAGCTGCAGGAGCTGGATGTCAGTCCACACGCTGCTATACAAACTCTGACTAAGCCCAAGTGCACATAAACAGCTGTACCCTAATTCTTCCTAGTCCTCTCCTCCTCTTAAGACAAGGGTTTTTCTCATGGTAAAGAGCAGCCCAAACTGAAGAATGAGTTGCCAGTCCATGACAAAAGCACTGAAAGATTTCCTCTCATGTATATGTATTTTTTAAAACACCTGGACACCTTCACTTAAATTTTTCCCAGTCAGCTTTCCTCTGCAGAGAGGCAGTCTCTGTCTTTTAGAAGGTCTTTACCTTTGGCTGCTTAGAAGTGTGTGAGTCATGCAAGAAACATCCAGGATCCTTGAGCAAAGGAACCTTGATCCCCCTATGCAGATTAGGACAACTAGATCCTGACTGGGGCAATTCACATGTTCTCGGCAGCAGAGAAAAACAAGCACACTCAGTCAGATGACAGGATTACATCAGATTCCATCTGCTGTGCAAAGGTGTTTTATCCAAATAAGTAGAAGATCCCAAGATACAAAATACACCAAAGCTTGACATCCCAGCCTTGTATTCTTATCTCTTTAAAGTGCCTTATGGCTAACATCATCTTTTATTCAGCACTATCACCTCTTCAATTTTTCATTTCAATCTCAAAGCTAACGTCTTGACTGAGGTTCCTTTTACTGATTAATATACAACAGTAAAATCCATTTTAGGGGCAACTGACAATGCTTTGGGGATTGTGCATGACAGTAAAAGCATGTCAGTGCCTGTTCTGGAGCCATGACTTCAGCCCCTGTGTATTCCAGCTGGCAGACATGCAGACAGCACTGGCTGGGATCACAATGCCCCTGAGGGCACCATCCCCTGTGCCTGCCCTGCGGCTGGGCGTGAGGTCACCCCCAGCTGGCCTCCACCAACCTGTGCTGGCACATGCTGGGAGAGGGTTTGGCATTCTGGGCTTGGCAATGTACACAAAGTGCCCCTGTGAGTTTGGGACACAGTTGGCTGGAAGGGTCAGGAAAAGTCCCGCATCTCCTTTGAAGCCTATTTGTTATGTGTTGGATGCAGGCTGGGCAGTGGAAAGGAACAATTGTGTATTTTCACAGAGCTCTGAGGGATCAGGGCCCAGCTGTGGGGGAGAAGGGAAAGAGCCAGGTGGGGAGGTGTCCAAATGTGCCACTTGAGTATGTAATGTTTTACGAGTGAGGTGTGACAGGCACGGTGAGGGTTAACTCTGTGTTACCTCCCAGTTCCCTTCTATAGCTGGCAGGAGAGAGGGCTGAGACCTGCCCCGTTTCAGCCATCTGTGACCGTGGTACTGTCTTCTGGGGGCTGCTGTCATCATGGGGGGCTGCTCTTCATGAGATTCTAATATAAAGTATATCATGGTGTTACCAAGCCCTGATATGAGTTACACATTTATCTAGTGCGTTTTCAGAGCTTTTAAGGATAGAGAAACCTTTGTATTTTCTTCTTCTTCTAGGCTTTTAATGCAAATACATATGGCTTTTCTTTTTTCTTTTTTCTTTTCCCTGCCTGTAGTGATTAGAAAAGTCCATTTTCAGCACTTCTATTTTTACAGGGCTATCTTATGAGGTGCAATACAGAAGGAAAACCTGAAGGTTGCATTACTGGTCAGTACTCAGGTAAGCCAAGAATCCCCACACTGACTCATGAGATTTAAAGCACACTTTGAGAACTTTGGGGATTTCTTCCTGCTTTCTCAGCATTTTAGTTTCACAGCATTCACTTGCCTGAAATTTTCAGTCACAAAAACTACGTGAATTTTACTCTTTAATATTTAACAAAGTTTAGGCTACTGTAATACATTGCTTACAGGTGATTTGAAATTGGCCACCAGCTACTGTGATACAACAGCTATTGGAAATGTGACAAAAGAAGTTTTAAATGTCATAGTAGTGCAGGAATTGAAAGTGGAACATGGGCTAAATCAACCTACTGTCTTGTTCCTCTCTTCTTCTTTCTTGCAGTGCACAAATGAAAAAGGAAGCAAAGCAGGCACCCAGCCACCTCAGATATTAAGACTTCTAGGACACTTGTGTGGACAAAGCAGAATAAGATAAAGTCACTTCAGGCTTGGTGTAATTGCCAAGCAGGCTGCAGTGGCTATCAGGGTTATCTTTCTGCAGGCAAGGATAGTGCAACCTGTCCTGCACAGGTCTGCTCCAGTGTATCTTTCTCTGGGTACGAATAGTGCAACATGCATGGTACAGCTCTGCTCCAGTGCTTTGAGCACCTTTATCCCCACTGACACCACAGCAAACCAGAAAAAAACCCAGAAAGTTATTAATTTGGGACAGCTAGGTAAAGGAGTGACATAAGAGAATCTGCTTTTGTGTCTTTTCCACTGAGCAATCTTTACAAGTGACATTTCCTGGATTGCTGACTTGGGCTCTGTGTCACCCAGAGGCATGGGTCAGCATACCCACATGAGAACACAACCTCCAGGAAACGGGGTGAAAATGCACTCTCCTCTAATGAACTGCAACCACACACTTCTGTAGCCTTCACTTCAGCAGTTTAACTGCAGCAAACTGTGTCTCACTGTGCCTCACAGTGTAACTCTGAGAGAGGCAGGGCCCTGAAGTTTTAGAAAGGGAACCACACTGGAAAAGGGAAGTGTCTTGGGCAGCGCTCACTGGAAGATTTTGTCTCTGGAGGCTGCTTGGGAGACAGCTTGTGGCTAATATCCTGTCCCAGAAACAGAGGTAGGCCCAGCAATATCTCCATCATATTTTGGGAAATGAACAGGAATGAAGTTGTTGAGCCTGCCTTCCCTCGTCTCTCAGAGAGAATATCAGGTCTCCAGCCTTTTGTCCATGGCAATAGAGAGAATCATCTGATGCTGCATTAGCAAAATCATAGAGAAGTTGAATGAAAAGAGCTGTCATTCTCTCAGTAGCCAAGGCTGGCTCACATATGCAAATTTTACACATCCCCTGGTAGTCCCCAACATCCTTGCTCAGCAGTTCCTCTCTGAGTCAAACAGAGAGCAGCTGCTGGGGAGGGTGGTTTTGCTTCTGGTTGATAGGGGATCTCAGATGTTCCTAGTGTTGGACTTCTAAGCTGATATGAGTTTTTTACACTCTAAACTGCCTGGTGATGGCTTTATGGATGTTCAGTGGAGTTCACTTCTAAAATCACACTTTTTTTTATTTTCCTAGGTGGGGTTTAATGTATATATTTCTACTAGAACTGAAAGATAAATGCTCTTGTGACTCTACTTCTGTTTTCAATCTATAAATGTACTCTGTAAATGTAATTTCTCTCATATTACTCATGTGTGTAATACTTATGCAGCCTCAATAACCACATAGGTTTACAAGTTATTGTTCATGATGTTTTGTCAAGTCAGACACAGAAAATAAACCTGATTTTCTAAGCCCATGTGCACATAGAATTGGACAGCAATACTCATACCATCTTAAAAATAGGTTCTTCTAATTTGAAATTCAAAGATGTGGACAATTTTTAATGACATTAATTGGACTGTGATAGGAATCAGATACACTTTGTTCTTGTGTAGCTGAGATTAAAAAAAAATTTGTTTTTTATAATTGCAATATTTTAGTCATTTAGAATATTGAGATGGATGTTTTATGGATATCAGAAGCTCAGGGTCATATGCAACTTGTCTTTTAAGCCAGCCGTAGTTTCAGGTAAGACTGTTATTATTTCAATTAACAGATCTTCTGTTATAAGGAAAATATTTTAGATTATTTCTTGTCATTCAAATAATTAGGTTCAATAATTAAAAAATCAGTAACAATAATAATAATAAACAGCAATTACTTTAAATAGTTTCTTGAACCATGACTATTTAATTTGAACTCAAAAAGCAAGTCAATATTCTTTTTTATTTTTTCATACAGGTGAAATCTGAGGCCCAGAGGTAAAGCTACATAATCCGAGAAAAAGAAGAGCTAGAACTGGGATTTTAAACTTCTTAAACTATTATCTCATACTTTTGTAAAGACTTGATGGCTTTGCCTTGCTGGCTTTTCATTAAAATGCGTATTTAAATAACAACTTGAATATGCCATAAAAAAATGTTAAATGTTGTTTACATCATCTTTCAATTAATATTTACATTTTGCTAAGGGTAGCATAGAATAATGGCACTGAACTGAAGTTATGGCTCTGTAGTTTGTTTGTTTATGGCACAGCACGTGTTCCCTTGGAAACAACCACACTGTATCTGTGGTAACAGGCACAGTGGTATAAACTGTGAAACCAAAAAGAGGAAGTTAGTAAGCTCAAGTTACTAATTCTAAGAAGAACTTGTCAAAATGGAGTACTTGTCAAAATGGAGTAACGAAAATCTGTTATAATCCACTGGGCGATTGTCATAAATCCTTGTCTCAGTCTCAGAGCCGGAGAATCCCAGATACTCAAACACGCAGCTCTGCTGCTGTTGTGAACAGGTTCTGTGTGGGGTGACCATGTTCTCTTACTGCATTTAATTCAAGTCATCGACACACCTTATGCTCATCAGCCCACAAAAACATCCTGCTATGGCAAAACTTGGGTTTTTCCTACATTATACAAAAAATGCACAAAATTACTGGGTGGCTTTTTTCTGTATTTTACTTGTTCACCAGAATTCTTTATGCCATTTAAAAAACAAAGCTTTGCCACAGTAGAAGATATACACATAATCCTATGCTAATATTTTCCAAAGTCGTTCAGAGTCACCATCTGGAGATATCGATCTCTTTCTATTAATGACAGGGAGGACTTAAGTTAGTAGGCTTTGGTAAACTGAATTTGACAATAGTTAAATGCTCAAAATAGCCTTTAAAAATACCATTCTTCAAACATTCAAAACAAGTATACCATTTGAACACAAATTGTGAGCATTTCATCTTAAATTAAAAATGAGAACATTCCTTCATTAAGTCTACTTCAGGAATTGCTGGAGTTCAAAAATTCAAGGCCTTTTTTTGTTTTGAATTTTCTATAGATGTACCCTGGTTACAAGCTCTTACTGGAAGACTGATCACAGGCAGGAAGTTAAACAAGTCAAAACTTTGAGTGTAAATAAATATACATATAGATTTGGAAATATATTTGGTCACAACTGACAAAAGTAAATGTATTGGAAAAAATCATGAATTTGGTGTTTACCACTTTGTTAGAGATCATTACTCAAAGTTTGTATCATTTCCTGTAGCATTGGCTCTGGTCCAGGAGGTGAAACTGCTCTACATGTAATTTGGTCCATCAAGGATATGATCCTGTGTTTTCAGATTTCCTGCCTAAATCCTTCTTCTTCAACAAGCATTTTTCCCAACCTTAATCCCAGGAGTGAATCTGGAAAAAATTTGTACGACAAAAGGTAGTAGGTGCAAAAGTTCTGTCTCTGAATTCACCTTTTAAATGCAGAATCTTCCCAAAGGAGCAGAAGGTTTTTAACAGGAAACTCCAATGAGAAGCTTGTATATATTTATGTAGCCCCATAAACTTTATGGATTCTCTCCCATTCTTACCAAATGAGATTTTTCCTCAGTGCACATTTGACCCATCCACACCTGGTGTGAGAACAAACTTGGATTTTAGCTGGGTGGAGCACACGTGGCCATCCATAAAGCAGTTACTCAGAAGTCTTACAGAGCAGTTGCATAATCCCTTTTCTATATCATAAACCGAGTGACATGCAAAAGAAAGCAAAATTGTGCTTAACTTAAACGTTGTGGCCAGAAGGGAGTAGATTATACCACAATTTTCTGTTCCACTGTGCCATTATACTGAATTCAAAATCCCCATTCTGGCAGAAACCTGGGGAAACAAAGTAAACACTTACAACCAGATGTTAATATTTCTGTTAATGATTTTTCAAAATGTATTGCAAAATCTGAAATCCTTAGAAATATCATCTCTTCTTTTTCCATCAAAGCTATTATTCCCAAGAAAGCCAGTGGCAAAATGTTTTAATCAAAATATGTAACATTTCAGTGAAAAACATGTTCTTTCAATTTTGGCATTAAAAATTGAGCTTTTCAATGATATACAGAAATTTACTTTTGATTATTTTTTACTTTTTTTAACTAAAAAGATTATGGCAGCTGTGCTACTCTGAACACTTCAGATTAGGTCTTAAATTAGCACTAAAATGTATTTTTACAGCATTTAAGCACTGCCATCAGAATAGCAATATATGTTACTGCAATCTCTTGGAAGTTTCCTACAAACACATTGGAGCCATGTATTTTATTCCATTTTCACAATATCTTCATTAATGATCTAAAAGAACATACCAGTTAAGGTCGAAGGCCATATTATATTGAGACTTATTTCCAAAATTCCAGAAGTAGTGTAAAAGGAAATAATGCTCCAAAACACAATTTCATATAAGAGGCATATATCCAGAGGATAGCAAGGCCAGAATTACTTGGGATTGATAATGGAAAAATAAATCATAAAAAACTTTTCACTTTAAGGTGCCAGTTCTAAAACCTCACTGGTTTCTGTGCTGCACTATGAGACACTGTCCTCTGCTACATAAATTTGGGTCTGTGAAAGCTGGATGATTTCATCCTATGGATATTTGGGTTGATTGCTACATCAGTGGCTGCAAAGCCCCAGGGAAAGCAGATCTTGTCTCCATTTCTGGGTATCACACTAAATCTGGCTTACCATCTCTGTCCCACCTCCTTGACTCATCCCACATGTCACATCTAACCAGACTGTTCATGAAGAAATGCTACTTTCTTACTCTATAAATATTTGGTGAATAGTTTGGACAAGTGATACTCAGCTGATGATTTGTTTGCAAACTAATCATTCCAGCAATTCATCACTTGGTCTTTGTTATTCACAGTTGTTCACCCAGGTCACAGTGTCTTAAAGACATCTGAAAAATTGTGATAATTGTTTTTGGAGGAAGAGGACAGTTTTGATGTTTGTATTTATTTATTTATTTTAATTACCCACTTCATGGGATAATCAGAATAGGGAATATTTATTTAAAAAAATAGTAATTGCATTTCTATACTTTTCTGACCTCTGACTAAATAAACAAAAAGATTAAGAGCAAACCAATGACTGGAATTTTATAAACTCAGATGTCATTGGAACAAGATTTACCAATAAATGTTGAAGGGGAAGAATTTTGTACCACTGTAGGAATCATGATGATAGTGCTTCTGATCATTTTACAGGAAAACCACAATTGGAAAATAAAAAAAAAAAAAAAAAAAAAAAAAAAAAAAAAAAAAAAAAAAAAAAAAGAAAGAGAAAACCCATAAAAAAATAACAAAAACCAGAATAAGCAGCCAAGACATTTTAATGAACAAGCGCTTATTTATATATAAGTTTGTGGATGAAAAAAGGGGGAGAGAGGATGTTTCTGACAAATTCTGATACTGAATCTCAGAACACACAATTTTATAGTGCATGGTCAGATCTGTGACTTTAAAGATAACTCATTTTTCACTGGACCCTGACTGTTTTCCTCGGTTCATTCACAATGGACGTGGCCAAATGACGGCAGCTGAAGGAGCTTCCTTTCCCTGAGCGTGAGTTCCTGCTGCTGCCCCAACACAGCCCTTTGCTTCAAGCACTGCTTTAGTCACTGATTGCAAAAGGTTTGGAGCACTTCACACAACCAGCTGGCATGCTTCATCTTTTAAATAACAGCTCTTTGAGCAGCCACAGACTGCTCACTTGCGATTGGTATAAATAATCATGCGTCCAGAAGTCAGAACAAAATTATTCTTGCCTGCATTTGTTTGTCCTTAACAGATAAATGGGGCCAGACTAGAAGAATAGTTTTCTAATGTATAGCTAAATAATCAATACAGGAGACAAAAAAATTAAATATTTGTATGCCTCATACCTCTAAACTCCTAGCAGCAATAAAAAGTAGTGCTATTTTTCTGTTTAGAAATACCTGTTCCAGTTTATTATGAAATAGATATTTTCAAAAATACTCTTTCACTTCCTGTTTTGTGACAAAGACTTTGCTGTGGTCTGTGTTGTCTACAGCAGCCCTGAAAAGGTTTGTTTCACCCTCTTTTGAATGAAAATATAATGTATTAGGAAATAATAGTAGAATTATCAAGAAGGCAATTCAGCAGTTAAACATTTTAGAGGTTTTTGAATAACTAATCTAACAATAAACCTACCAAAATTGTTTGCCAGTAGGAAAACAGGCATGAGTAGAAGGAAGATAAAATAGCAGGTCCGTATATAAAGCAGAATTCAAAATAAACAAATAGATATCATCATAGCTGGTTTTATACAATATTTGTATTAGGATTTTTCTAGAAAGTAATTGCAAGATCTGATTCATTACTAGTTGGGTTTTTTTCCACCCTTCCATTGCAAATTGGAAGGAAAAAAGGAAAAATAAAAGAATACATTCCTGATGAGGAAGCTGAAATTCCTGCTTGTATTTTATTATGAAAAAGTGTAAATTCACCTGGATAGAAGACTTATGTTTCTACTGGGTTCTGCTGTGAGCTTGAGAAACTAAAGATAACTGTAATTTCCTGAATTTACCCAACGATGTTCACCTTGGAAGTCTTTAACAATTTTTTATAACATCACAGTCCAAAAAACATACAACTCAAACAGGTAGTAATATGTGATTACACAAACCACCTCATTCTTCTATGTTCTCGCAGCCTGGAGAAAGAAGTTTAAAATAGAATAATTGAGGCAATCAGGTAAGAAGTTCCTAGCAATCAAGGACTGTGCGGAAGTCATGGAAACTTGCCCTTTACTGAGTAAAAACCATAATAATCAAAATTACTTCATACTTTTTACAGTTATATATAAGAATCCCAATCAGTCTTAGCACTGTAGTATAGATAGAAATGTATATTTTCAGGATAAGTAGTAATACCAAATGAAGATAGAAGAAGCTACCACACAAAAGCAAACAACTAGGAAATAACATAGTCTGAAAATTAAGTTTCAAACAGTCGCTTCATGCAAGCCCAGTAAAAACCTTCCATTAGGAGAAATAAGTAGGAAAAAGGAAAAAAAATCAGTTACAGGGAAATCTGACATATTTTCAGAAGTGATTTTTTCATGTGAGATTACGGTAAGAGGCAACATATTTGCTAATCAGGAAGCTTCTATGGCAAATATGTTAACTCTCCTTAGGGAAGACATGGAGACAAATTGGGAGAAATATCAATTAATTAATGCTAATTTTTTTCCATCAATATCAAGCCTAATTTCATATAAAGAAAACGAAAACATTTTTTTTCAAAGCTTTTGACTTTTTCTAAACAGCAAGAATTTGCCAGAACAGGTGCCAGCCTATTTATCCCAGAAAACCATTCAGACGGAAGTCAGTCTAGAATGCCAACAGCTAATTTGCTCATAATGCTAATAGCAGTTGGTACAGTGGCAAAAAGACTTCACTCTTTAAGTTAATTTACTCTTTGGCTTTTGCAGGTCTTATAAATTCCTCCTTATTATAGGTCTGAGGGCAAATCTACAGCTGATGTCAACACTGTTTTACACAGTCCCTCTGAACAAATATGAGGTAGCAATTACCTTACTTTTTCTCATGCCAAATATACATTCTGACTATTTTAATTGTCCTGGAATGTTTAAGTACATAATTTCTCAAATTACAGAACATTTTTTCACTACACACTCAAGTTTGTTGTGGTTTGCTGTGGCTTTTTTTGGTTTGTTTTTGGCTTTTGGTTTTTTTTATTACAAAACCCAAGAATTGCATGCATTTGGAGGGTTTGAGCTCAAAACAAATACCTAAGATTGCAAGATTTGCAATAAAATCATTAAGACTGCTGACACTGAAATTTACCTCAATTTACAACCTGTCCTGCTTTTTTCCCCCTTGAAATCTAATACAAATTCAAATCATGAGATGAACATCTACAGCCCTTTCTGATCCTTTATTTTTGTTTAAAATCTGTATCCCTTCTAGATTTTGCTAACTCTTTCTTGTTTTGTGATAAACCTTTTGCAAGATTTCATAGTAAACAAGAAAGCAACCATTTGGTTAACTGTGAAAAACAGGTGCCATGTGTGGAGAGAACCCCTGTGTAGGTCATGCACAGGAAACAATGCACCAGTGTCTTCGAGATAAATTTCTACTTTAGAGGTTAATTCAACAGAAAACGCCAACACTTTTGGACTGTTGCTATGTTCATCAAGATAGAAATAAAGTCGATATCCATTGTGGAGCTGGTTTATGGAAAGGTGGAGTTTTTTGCATCATCAGAATCAGCCCAGAGTTATCTGTAATTCAATTTCCCATCTAGCAGGTGAGGATATTTGTTCTTACTTCCCAGAAAAACTAAAAGACCACCAAATTATAAAAAAAATTATTCTAGTTTAAAAATTTTAAAGCTTTAAACAGAAACCCCCAGAGATGTGGACTCTCCACAGTGCATGCTTTTAATAACAGATTAGGATACCATCTGTGAGTAGCACCTTCACATAACTTGGCTGTCTAAAGGGACAAGGCAGAACCAGATCATTTCCTGAGGTTTTTTCAAATCCTGAGGCTGTAGGAGTCTGTTGGTAGGTGGTTAGAGCCCTTTTTTGGGATGCAGTCTAGCTTCCAATCACTGCTTCAATGCCTGGGTAGGAATTCTAGGACAGACACCACTATCACTCCTCTCTAGTGCTGGTGGTTATGATGCTGACTCAAGACATAGCTCAGGTTCCAGCTGAGAACCAGAAGGGACTTAATTTATGCCTCACTATTAGCACATAAAAAGACACTTCCCATCCTTCCACTCCCACTCTGACCAAAATTTCATCAAGGATATGTGAAAGGCAACAAAACCTCAAAAGAAAAAAAATTGTATCAAAACTAGTAAATTCCCAGAAGGTTCTTTTTTTCCAAGTCATCATTTCCACACAAAGGAAAAAACCCTTAACTAAAAAATGTGAACTAACTGGAGAAACCATAGAAATACTGATCTAGAATCACATCTAATTGTGATAGTCTGGACACACAGTTATATATTCAGATATCTTGGAGTGAAATAAAAAGATAGATGTGATCATTAGATTTTTTTACTCAAAGCTCCTGCCTCTTACAATCAGAACTACAGTCAGTGTTAGGGGAATTAAAAAAAAAAAAAAGAGAGTAGTATGCATGATTTGGGGATACACAATAGTAATTGCCATTGTATTTTGCAATTGTTGTGTCAACCAGGCAACAACAACAACCAACTAACTAACCAACCAACCAAAACCAAAAAAAATAAAAAAACCCAACCGAAAAAAAAAAACCACCACCACAAAAAAAATAAATGGTAAGAAAAGAAACCACACAAAGCCTGGAAACTACCCTGAGTCTCTTATAGCCCAGGACAAGTAATAACTACAGCAGCTTTGACATTTCAGAAAAGTTTCCACTGTGGTTTTACATTAGAACCACATCTAATTAGTTTCTGATGATCTTATTCTCATTTTAGAAAGAAATAAAACCTGATGCAAGTTTTAAGGAACACAAGATATAGGAAGGGAGAATTGTGTATTTTTTTCTTGAAGTGATAAGGAGACATTCAGGTTGGTTTTTGCTATTTTAACACTTCCGGCATGATAAGTTCTACCCTCCTCTTCCACACAGAAAAGTAATCATATGCAGCATGGGGGACACAGTACAGAACTTGTAAAGCAACCAGTCCTACCTACTTTCAGGCAGCTGTCCCTAGCTGGTGAGTTAAGCAACATCAGCAGTGATGATAGTCAGGCACCTCCAGAACCTGGTGCTGGTAAGCTGATGTCTTCTCACTGATTCTGTATAGGGGCTGCAGGACTGTCTTCATTTTGGGGGCACCTCACCTCTGCAGGACAAGTCCCAGCTGAGAGATGCAGAATGGCTCATATGAATGAAGCCTGAACCTGGGCTGGTATATTTTATAATGTAAGTCTTCAAAAGTGTCAGTAAGTATGGTAACATGGACTTATTTACCACAGGACTTCTGACAGCTGCTTGAAGAGTAGCTACAAAGATGGAAGGCCCAAACTATTCTCAGCTGTAACAGAAAATGTAGCATCCACAAACTGCATCTTAGAAGGTTTCATTTTGTGAGACTTTTTCACTGGAAGGAAGAAGAAATGCTCGAGAAGGCAGTCCAGGAGGCTGTGGAGTCTCCGTCCAAGGACATTTTAACTATTTAGGGTAGGCAAAGCCATTGTCGACGTGATTTAGTGCTGGTGACAGGTCTGCCACAAGCAGGAGACTGGAGTGATTCAGAGATCCCCTCCCACACATGTTTCTATTCTGCAATTTCTGTGGCTCAATGAGGATTTCTTCCTCCACTATCTTAGCAGATGCTAACCAAATCAGCATGTCAGTTGGGTCATCTCATTCAGAAAAATGCAATAAATATTCTGGCTCTTAGTGAAATGCTTCAACAGATGTGTCTTTTGCATTCTTCTATAAATGCCTCTCCATGAAAAACCAATTTTTTTTGGTGTGAGGCTGGAACTTCTCCTCCTTTGGTTGTCTATCATTGCAGAGTGATGTCTGCAGCAGCACTACTGTGCCCCTGTGCATATGGGCACAAAGGCAATTCGTAGCCAAGAAGGGAAAGTAATAGATCACTCAGCACTTATAATCTGCATGCATCTTAAATGTCAGCCTGAAGTGAAGATCTAATATATACTTCCGAAACTAGTTATGTGCAAATGGTCCCTGTGTAACACCTAAATCAATGTTGTGTTGTTTTGACCTTTTGTACAGGTGTTTTACATTGAAAAAACAGATCTCTTTATGTTACAGAGATGCCAGTGCAGTGTGAAGTCAGTTAAAGGAATTAAATACGAAAATCTTACCTGGTAAAGCTACACTTCTTATGGATGGACTCACCAAACATGAATCATATGTGATATTTGAACAAAGCATAAAACTAAATGTTATTTTGTAGCAGGGGTTTAAAAGCAGAAATAAAAGAGGAAGAAGATATACTTTTCTTACTACTGATGCATTTTACTGTCAGTTCTACTATAAAGGGAATAATACATCAGTTCCTGATACCTAGGGAAAAAAAAGAAAAAAACAAAAAAACCCAAACCTTCATTGAATTAAGCTTGTTTCAGTAAATTAAAAATCCTCTACAAGTCAGTGGTTTAAAGAGCTGGTAGAAGTCACCACTTGACTTCCAAAGAAAGTGCAGCATCTGCAGGAGTGAAAAGTCAGTCCCTCTGGGCTCTGACTCTCTGAGAAGAAGGTTATTCCAAAACAGCCTGTCAACCTGCAGCCCAACCACCACTGGCACTTCTCCCTCCTTGTCTCCTTCAGAAGATCCCTCCTTCTAGGGCTTGGAGAGGATTTCTAAGACCTGGGCCGTGATTATCCCACACCCCTCTAGCTCTCTGTTAGGAAGGGACTCCTAGTCTTCTCATAGTTTGGGTGCAGATGAATGACAGAAGAATTTTGTGAAATGACTGGAAAGCCCCAGCAGAATACCAGTCCCTGTTTCTGGAACATGTACCAGAAGCTTTCCTGGGGTTCATCCTTATCCAAAATCGAGGTATGGGAAAGATGTCTCTAGACTATACTTCAGCGTGCACCCTCACAAATGTTCTGCTCTCATAATTTCTCTATTGTAGAATTCAAGTGATAAATTAATCACTATTCAAAAGAAAAAAGGTTTTTTTCTTATATTGAAGGCAATTTTTGATTAAAGACTGGGTTTTTTACAATCCAAAGCAATTAATTTGATTAATGGTCACATTTTGTTTTGAAAATAATCTCAGCAAATTTTTTTTTTTCCTTAGGCTTAATTTTGGGAATTCAGTGTCTAAATATCCGCCAAGGTTTTACTATGCATGGCTGTGAAGTGCAGTTCAAAGACTTCACACGCTGCTGTTTTCCTGACATTGTTGGAGGGGAAGAGCTGTTTTCTAACATGAGAAATGGATTTGCAATCTATTCATTTGGGCTGAGGTGTTTAATTTCAGGCAGCCAAGCTTCTTGTCTCAAGTCCTTTGTGCCTCAGATTACCTACCTCTAAAAAGGATATAATGTTCTGTGTTTATCTCCAAGAGCTGACAGGAGGTTTACTTAATTTACATCAGCAAAGTACTTTGCAAACCAAGAAAAACGTGCCCATTTAAATGCAATTCTTTATTACAAGACAGGAGTAAAAACTACTGTCATTTATCCCAGTGTCAAATGGGACTAATTCCACAGAAAACCAAGGAATTGCACATGGGAAAAGGCAGTGGAGAATCAAACATGTGATCCCCTTGGGTGTCAAAGTGAAGCTTAGGAAAAAAAAAATCATAGAATCGTTTAGGTTGCAAAGGACCTTTAAAATCTTTGAGTCTAAATGTCAATGCAGGACTGCCAAGCCCACCACTAAACCATGTCCCTGAGTGACTCATCTACAGGTCTTTTAAATACCTCCAGGGCTGGTGAATCCACCACTTGCCTGGACAACCTGTTCCAGTGCTCAACAATCCTCTTGGGGAAGAAATTTTTCCTAATTTCCAATCTAAACCTCCCCGGGTGCAACTTGAGGCCATTTCCTCTTGTTCCGTAGGTAGTTGCCTGGGAGAAGAGGCCGATCCCCACCTGTTTATAACCTCCTTTCAGGTAGTGATATAGAGCAATAAAGTCTCCCCTGGGCCTCCTGTTCTACAGACTGAGCCACCCAGCTCCAGGTTAGAGGGTGATTGATGTGCCACAGTCTCTTCCCCCGTCCTGCTGCCCTTCTCTGGGCACACCGCAGTGCCTCAGTGGAATCACGGAATTACATTTGCACGCCGTGGCTCCCCACTCCTGTCCCGAGAGCAGCAGGCTGTGGCTCAGTCGGTGGCGGAGGAGGGTGCCCGGCGGGCAGGGCGTGCAGGCCGTGCCGGGGGTCACAGCCAGGCCTGCCCTCACTGCTGAGGCTGAGCAGCTTAGGCAGCAGGAGAAATCCCCTGGCCTTACAGCACGTCCTGTGACATGGTATCATTTGACTGAATTAGCTCAAATGACGGGGATATAATCGACCGAACGCTGCCTGGAGTGGTGACTCAGTCTGTGCCAGCCGGGCACAGCGGCCCAGGGGCTCCTCAGGGAAATCCGATGGCTCTGCCGGGAGGGATGCTCCATACATGGGCAAAGCTCGGGGAGGAAGGCATTTATTTCAAAAACTGATTTCAAAACCAAAAGTGAGTGAGGGTCAGCAACAAGAGGCCAAAGTGAAGAAATATTGTAGGTCAACAAAAATAACAGGGTCAGAAGTTATTTCTGGCATCGTATCTGGCAACTGTGTTTGAACATTGGTGATTAACGTATCAGTTATGCCTGAGTGTGATGCAAGAGGCACGGTGAGTGTTTGCCTGTGTGTTCAGCTCTCCAGCCTGTCCACTTTGTCCAGACAAAATCCCAACATGAAAGGCTTATCTTGCAAATTAGCCAGCGCAGTCCTCCCAGGGGTTTATTTATTTTAAGCTGTGGGCCCCAGGGACAGAAACACCCATTTAAAAAAAAAGCCTACTGCCCTCTGCAATAGGAGTTTCTAACATTTTTCCCCCTTAACTAACTTTTTTTCCCAAAAGTGGCCAAAAAATTGAAGTAGGTAATATACTGGCAAGCCCAACAATGAAAGAAACCCAAATCTGTCTCTGTTGCATGTTGGTTTAATGTCATACTAGGACCCAGGTCTGTTATTTATGTGCACAGTGGTTGTGGTGAAGTAAAATAAGGGTTGGTGAGAAGTTCAGGAGGAAAGAGAGTTAGTAGCACTCTGAAACACCATCAGGCAAGTGAAAGCACAAACTGGTAAGTAGTAGTAAAAAGCTGGACTATGAAATGGAAAAATAGAAAATAAAAGGAATTAAAAATTAGAGCATTTTCAAAGAATGAATGGGTCAAAAGAGATTGTTGCAGAATATAGCTCTGGACCAAACCCTATACAAATGCACGTCTGTATTTGTAGTGGGTGGGTGGCAGGGATGAGATACCTGACATATTTCCAGAACAGTAGGGGCCTTGCAGGATGTGCTGATTTTTTTGAGAGCTTTGCCTTCTCAGAACTGCTAATAACTACCATTTGAAATAGTCAAGAACACATGATAGTGTGAATCATGGTTCCTGTGGCAAACCTGTGGTAAGAAGTTGTGCCAGCAGTAGTATAACAGTTTATTAGAAGGTGCACATATGCTTTTCATCCAAAAATGGATATAGCAAAGGCATTTGGAAGACTGAAAGTCCATTAATCAAAAGAATATGTTTCTGTTTCAAAAATAAAAATTCCTTCATGTACCCCAAACACAAATTAATCCACCTACTGCTTTGGGTCATTTCCACTAAACAAAGCTTTTTCCTCTTTAGAGAGACAGAATTAGCAACACTCAACTGTACACCACACCAAAAATATGTTATATCTTTAATTGCACAAATATTCCACTGAGTTAAAGAAGGTGGCCTAAAGCACTGAAATTTGCCATTCAACAGCTCATCAAAGGCTTTGAAACACTTTATAGAGGAGAACAATTTCTGACTGAAGATTTCTGCAGATAAATGTAGAGGGTCACGTTCTTAGCTGTTATAAAAATGAGGTAAATCCAATTAGATTATTCTAATTTATGATCTTGAGACATTTTTGAGATAGTATCCTAATTGAAGCTTGAGATATTTTTCCATTAAAGACTTTCCTCCCATGAGACTTACAAAGGGATACATTTTTACTTTTTTTATTTTTTATTTTTTACTTAAAAATCTACTATTTTATTACTTTTAATTTTCAATCTTAAGTAAAAGAGATCCTTAATAGGTGAATCAAAGGTGGTATTTCTCACTTAAGACCTGGGTAAAAGAGCCAAGTACCAGGTCTTTCGAGGTAGTTGAAACTGGAGATATTTTCCCTTAAAAGCTTCTAAGATTTTTTTAAGAAAAGTATTAAGAATATAAACACTTCTTTTTCCTGTCTGAAAAACTCTTGTCTGCCCTGTCAGAATGTTTTTGTAACAATTCCTGGATTGCAATTCCTGATGACATAGAAAAAATATTCACAACTTTCTGCTTTAAGTTGCAATCTTTCTCTACCCTATATAGGTATACAGAGGAATTTGAATGTGAACCACAGCCAAGTTTTCAACCATATGAGCTAAGGCATAGGCAAGGATTTAAATCTGACTTCTGCATGAGGATTCCATCATTGGATGAATAGCAATAGGCAAAGTAGTGAAATAAATCCATTTTTATTTATGAATTTTAGCCCCAATCCCTGTTCTGAGACCCAATCAGGTTTTGGACCAGATTGTATCAGAGGGTTCGAAAATAAAGTTGTTGCACTGTTGCTTAGTGAGCTGTGGGGCATTTACTTGTCCACCAACTTTTAAACCCAGAATTTAAAAGCTATTCAAACAGAAGTCCAGAGAGTTGGATTCCCCAGAGCCTTAATCAGCCTACATGGGTCAACTTCATGCTAGTGCATTGTTTCATTGAGAGATACAAGCCAAATCACAGTGATATCTGAAATCTCCATTTTCTGACCATAGTATAAAAAAAGCAGAATCCAAATTGCCTTTTCGAGTAAAGAATTCTTGCTCAAAATGGCTCAGTTTTAGCCATAACTGCAGCATTTAACCTCTGAAGAGGAAGGAATAGCCTTGCGACTGAGATGCTATGAGGAGTAGGTTTGCTGCTATTCCTGTTTAACAGAGATCTCATGCAATGCCTTTGGTCCCAGAGGATTTTGTTTCTGGGTTTTCTGCCTGCCAGAACAGTGGGTACCAAATCACAGTCCATGCAGTCTATCCAGAGAAACAGGAGCAGAGCCTAGACAGGTTAGAATATGTAAGGCTCTACCAGAATCACACAATATTTATCGAGTGGAGACTGAGCTGCCATCAACAGCACAGCACAGTTTGCATCACTTTGGCAAGGAAGGGCAACAGCCACTACAGTTTCAAAATCCTGGTTCCCTGTGGTCAGAAATGGTATGCTGGAATCAAACTAGTATGCAACCACATTTAAACATAACTGTGGCTGGAATGGCTTGAATTCTAATGTGGACACTACCAAATTAGACAAGGCTTGGGAGAAGCTGCATGTAAATGTGCATAAGGGAGTATAAACGACTGGCACTAGTGTCACTTTCACTTTGTTATTAAAAGCAGCCTCAATAGTTTGAAAGCAAGCAGGATTCAGAGAAGTGGAACTGGCTGCTGCTTTTAGCACAAGGACAGAGACCCTCTAATTTTATCTCTTCATGAATGTAACATTTGAGTAATTAGCCTTATGAAGCAGGGAAGAATCTCCCCATTCTCTGAATATAGGCAGCTCCAGCTGGTGCCATGTTCTGGTTTGGAAGCAGTCACGTTTCTCCATGCCCATTCCTAGACAATAGACAATTTCTTCCTTAAAATATTTTTTTTTCCCCGCTGGGAGCAAAGCTCTTCAGTAATTGCAGAACACAGTGTAGGTGAGGGTCACTTCTCAGCTGTGAGTTAAAGGTCATTGTCATCGACTAGAGGGCAGCGGAGCAGCAGCGGTGTGTTTTCAACATCACGGTGTATCCTGCTGGAATGTTTTGTCTCCCGTGGCAAGTTGCCTGAACTATTTGGTGAGCTGTAGCCTCCGTAGTCACTGCCTAAAGCCCAGTCCAAGGCAGGAGAACACATCACAGGACTGTTCCCTTCACTGCAGAGGGGCTGATCCTGCTGGAACTGACGGATCCACATCAGGCTTGGCTGATTACAGAAGCAGGGGTTGTATCACTGTATCACCTTCACTTGCTGCAGTTGCTTTCCAGTGTTGATAACACACTGCAACATCCATTTTTACACAAAATAATACCACTTGCCTTTCACTAGGACTACATACCTCTCAGCAAAATGAGCTGCTATATGGCTATGACATTTTTTGCAGGGTGTTAATAGGCGTGCAGGTTGGCCTTGTCACTGCTTCTGAAATAAATTAAGGTTTCTTTTGTCAAAGCTTTTAATAGACTTTTGGATTGGAAAAGTGCCAAGATGGTCACAGGATTGCATGACTCAGAGGGCTACTGAGATTTAAAAGTGTTTTAAAAGTTTAAAACAATAAAAATAGCTCTACTGTGCTCTCTGTGTCATTTTTTAATAGATATAAGTGTGTGTTACACAATTCAGACCCAGAAACTCCTTTCAGTAATGAACAAAGATCATCATCATAGCTGACATTTCTGAAATGTTTGAAAAGTAAGTTCAAGGTCATGTTTGAATGCAAACATGTTACACACAGTAATTATCATGAGTTTGTTATATTTACTGGTACAAAGTATTCAGAGAGTCATGCATCAAGTAAACTAATGGTCTATTATTGAGGAAAGTTTAACATCAAGCAATGTGCTATGAATTTTAAAACATTTTTTTAATGTCAGATGCAGAAACTGTAATGAGAAAAGTATCTTGATTACAAAAGATTTACCAAAGGGGAGAAGAGGGAAGGGGGGAAGGAGAGTAGAGGGGAAATTTCTTTAAAAAACAAAACACAACAAGACAACATTTTCTAAAAGGATAGCATTTAGGTCTTGCTGTGAGCTAATAGGATGGGATCTATGGAAGTGAATTAAATTGTGTTATGCATATTAATATCTTAAATTTCCCAAGGCAGGTGAAATTGTTTCCTGTTCATTTCCAAGCTTGTACATTCTGACCCAGTGTCGAACTGAAACTGGAAGGCTGAAAGTGCTCTTGGCCTCTCCAGGAGACCTCTGTGAGTAATGCACAGGTCTCATCTCCTGACACAGGATCCCTTTGCTGGAGGCAGTTTCAGTATTAATCAGCCTGTTCATTGCTAGGGGCTACAACCTGCTAACAAAACCCTCAGACTTCTCCCTGATTCATTACAGTCTGTGCTCTAACTTTACAGGGATTTAAGCAATGTAATTGCCTCCAAGATTTGGTTTTTTTTTTTTAAGAAAAAGTTTTTTCGCCAAAAATATATATTGATCCCATGATCTTTTCCTACTACTTGTTTCATATTTGCAATGTGCTAAAATCTTGGCTTGCCTGTTTTTTATAATCCCTGGGAAAACATTTCTGGTGTCACAGAGGGAACAAATCCTGGAGAATTGTCCAGGAAGACACATTAATATCTGTGCTGGTGGCACAGCAAGACCTGTCGATAAAGTGAATGGGAATTGGGTTCAGGGCCATATTTGTTCAAGGCATCTCTGGAGGCAAAGCAACCGCATAGATTTCGTCACTTCGGTGGTGTGGCCCCAACACACAAAGTTCCCAGGGGTGAAATTCACTTAAAAAAAAAAAAAAAATCAAATTAACTGCTTAACCAAAATGGCATTATTGTGGCTATTAGAGATAAGGAAAGGGATAAGATTCAGACCTGAAGGGCTAAACCACACCAGAAAAATTAGGGATGTGATTTAGATGGCTCTACAAATTGAGCTGAGGAGGGAAGAGAAAATGCAGCAGTGGGTTCCAGTAGTTACATGAAGGAATTAGACAAAATTTTAAGCCCCAGCAAATAATCTTGAAAGATGTGTTTCAGCAAAGCACATCACTACTGTTCAGATATTTTCCTTGGCCAGGCATAGGCTGCCAAGAGGGAGCTTACAGAAATTGCAGAGAAAGATGTTAACCTCCAAATAAAGAGAGAAGGATATTTGCTGCCTAAGAGACGTAATTGCCATGTGATACAATTAATATTTTCCACCCACTGGTTGCCCATCTAGTGGAAGGATCTATTTCTGGGTATTTACTATCTTCATTATATCAAAAGCCATGGGAATGACCACTACAGTCATTGTAACAGTCCTCAGCCTTCTTCCTGTGACAGTTTTCATTGGCAGGTCTCAGCATTCTCTACAAGAGAAGTCAAAATCATTAACCTCATCTTACAAACAGGATAAATAAGGCACAAGAGGGACAGAGAGGGCCCAGTCTCTCTCGAGGTCAGACAAGGACTCAGACACAACCCTGCACAGTCCCAGGACAGTGATCAGCTGTGGGGGTTCCTAATCCATTCCCTCTGCTCTTCTGTGCTCAGCCTCTGGTGTTTTCTTTGAGGTTTGTATGCATAAATGTGCACTGATACAAAACTGGTGGAGTTCAGGATAGATCACTGACATTGTTTCACTCTTGTCATGTTCAAATATTTTTTGTTCCCCACCCAAAATTACTTTGGAGACAAACAAGTTTTAGTAACTCTAGAAGAACCTGTGTCTACTTACAACCATTCCCTTATGCAAAGCCACTCCCCAGCACAGTGGCATATATCACATTTTTTAAGCAGAGCATTGAAGTCATTGGTTGTGACTAGAATTTATCTGTAAAGATATTGCAACACTTGGAGGTGTTGGGAAAGCCTTTTTAAAATTCCACTTACTGGAACTATGGGAAAAGAATGTAATTTATATCACATTTTAAAAAAAATACAATTCTAGCCCTAGTTTAGGAAATAAAACTAGGAAAATGTGAACTTAGGAGGCTTGAAAATAGGGACTGATTAAAAGATTCTGGCATATTTGCACTTTTGCTTATTTGTATACTTTTTATAATACTTCCTGCTTCAGGAAATCTTGCTTATCATTCTAACTTAGGAGTAGTAACTGTTTAGATCCAGAGAGGAGTTCTTTTGCTCTGGTTTTCATATTTCCTATGGGAGACTCATTGAGAATTATGGATCTGGTAGATAAAAGCATGCTGGGAACAGATTTCCTGGGGACAAGCTGTTTATGGTGACTGAAAGGGCCAGCTGAAAGGTGCAGGGCTTTCATTAGCCTGTGCCCAGATTTCCGTGTCTAACTGGCAACAAACCTACCAAGCAGCTCTGAGAGACAAAGCAACGGGGCAGGGAGGGGGCTGGGGCCCAAGGCAATGCACTAATGGGGGAATGCCTCAGTTTTGAACAGTTACTCACAGATTTCTCAGAGAGAGAAGGATAAACTCTAAGCCAGCACACAACTCTTTTGAAAACCTGTGGCCTAACTGGTAATTCTCAAACATAATCCCCAGTTCTGTGCCTCTGAAAAGCTGTTTCTCTTATGCCTCACACACACAGAGGAGCATATCAATACACTCTCCGGAGGAGATGGATGGAGAGCTTAATTCACTTTGCAAATCTATGGAAGCAACACTTTAGCACTTTGGCACAAACTGCCTCTGACATTGAAAATTAGTAAAGAAAACAAGTGGAGAAAATGTCAGAAGCGGGAGGACTTCATTTTTCTCTTGTTTAAAATGTCATCTGTTATCTGCAATCAATGCAAGGAGACAACTTCCCATACCATAATGATTTACAGTATGTTTATGGGCACAGATAGAAGTAATCACAGGGTTAGGCGAATGTTTCTTGGTGAATTCTTCAAGCCTCAGAAGTGCTTAGTTCTGCAGTTCCCTCTTCCCAGGAATGCAGGGGAGATCAGCATGGAGAGCTGTGCAATTTCTGCCTCTCCATACCCAAACCATAAAGTGTGCAGCCTATCTGGCTTCAGCTGTGTATAAACATACCCCACAGTCACATGCCTGCGACTTTAAAAAAAAAGTTGTCTCTGCCTCTGAAGAAAAGGCAATAAATATTTTTCACTCTTTTCACATCTAAACAAATACCTATGAAAGGAAGTGCATTCATAGTCTTGGTGCTAGATTTAATGTTTTAAGCTTTCCATTGTTTGGAATTTCCTGTTTAATGCCTTGGAAAAAAAAAAATTCCATTACTGATTTTTGTCCTTTCCTAGTGAGAACTCATTGTCCAAATCTTTTAAATGGTGCTGAGATGAATGAGTCCAAGTTTATTCATTTCCTTTGTGTCCACCAGAATTTGGGATACTGCTGGATACAATATCTCCTTTGCCCCCAGAATTCCTGTTTAATATTCCTTAGCAACAGAACCTTGGATGTCTTGCTGGCTTTTGTAGCCGTACAGCTCCACAGACATCATGTGCTCTTTTCCACCCAATACTCCATGTGAGGCAGGGAAGTGTTAAACTCTCAGTTTATGGATGGCAAAGTAAAATAAAAACATCTCAGCACTTAATACTTTGGAGAAGTTTTAATCTGAAGCTCAGAGCACAGAGGTAGAGTAAGGAATGAGTGCCAGGGTTTCACATCATAGGCCAGAGCCACAATAACCTATTTGTCCTTCTTGTCAGCGTGTGAGTGATGGCTTTTAATAAATAAAATGATTCCTGCATCTTGAGGCCACTCCTCATGACATTAGCACGGTGGTTTTCCAGAGGAGTTACTCATACTGTCCCCACAGCAGCTGCTAAAAACTCCACCTCCTACAACAGGGAAAAGCATGGTGTTTGTCTCATGTTCAAAATTAGAGCTGGTCAAAAATTTTCAGTTGATCCTTTTTGTTCCTTTTTTTTTTTTTTTCTTTTTTTTAAATAAAGATGCTCTGTGTTCTTACAAGTCCTATTTCTTGTAAAAATTTAATTCCAGTTCTTTTCATGAAAAAGTTGAAGAAACCTAATCTTTTCATCTTTTACCCTCTGAAAGCACTGAAAACTCTCCAAAGACAAATCAGCTAAAGGCTTTAAGTCCAAGCCTTACACACTCACAGGTATTCTAACCATCCTTTTTCTAACAAGCTCCTGCTCAGAGGCTGTCATCTCTTCCATAACACCCCCAAAGCCTGGTATATTGTGAATATTACAGGGCATACAGTAGGTTAGATCATGGGTTAATTTACTCAAGTAACTCCATTTCACGCACTCAGTAGTTCCCCTAAAAATGAAACATATGCTTTGGCCCCTGGCATTTTCACAGTGCTCACTTGCGAGCTCAGTATTTATTTATTCCCAGGTTTGCTACTTGCTTGGAGGGTGACCTTGAACAAACACTTTCATTTGTCCATATTTTATCACCATTTCCTCTTTTTCTGTTTTCAGGAGCTTCACAGCAAACATTATCCAATAAAAGGACAATCTGATTTTTGAGTTTAAGAAAATTACCATAGTGAAGCAAAAAAGTATATTCATACCATTAAGGCAAAATAATATGAGTAATAAATAGTAAATTAGTGGCATGACCTGAGTTATAAATTGCAAGGTCCTGCCCTCTGCTTATTTTACTACTCCATGCTGCTTTTGAACAGATTCTCAAATATTCTCCCAAAATAGAACATATAAACATAGCTCACAAAACTCAGAAAATGAAAAAGAATATAAGCTCATGCAATATAAAAATAAGGGTTAATTCTCAACTATAGATAGTATTTCAACTCTGTATGCACAGTACTCAGCATATACTCACTAATAAAATCTAACTCGATGCTTTACGGTAGTAGTGATGTTCCTAGAAATCCTTAGGATAGTTACATTTCGGAAAACAACCCTTTAAGTGAGGGGATCAGTCATTTTCCTTCTGTAACAGTAAAAGCTTCAGGATTTCAAATGGATAAACACTCTGCAATTTGAGCTTTGTGAGTCATACTTAACGAGGCAGATGTGTGCTGAGAATTAGCAGTCCATAATGCATGGGTTTTCCTTGTCTCTGACTAAATTACTGAAGGCAGAGCAGTCAGAAAATGCCAAGACTTGCACAGCAATGCATTTCTCTTTGTCCAGGATACACTCTGGTGCTGGCTGCATGGAGAGGGCTGCAATGAAGGAGAGGAGCCATCCGTACAAGACCATGCAAACAGGGATACCAAGCCTCCCTGACACAGGGACAAGGATGAGCCCTGGGGCAGCTTAGAAATTGACTGTTAGGTCAGACTGAACATTGAGCCTGCAAATCACTGCTTCTGTGAACCCTATTCAGATACACAGTTTCTTTGAAGTCGACAGCTGGTATGAAAAAAATTGAATTAATGGCATTACTCACCTGCGTAAAAGCCATATTCATCTGAAGGAGAGAAATCAAGCTCTGCACACAGCAGAGGAACATCCTTTTGCTCCATACAATCATTCCTGACTCTTTAAAAACCAGGCTTCACATTTTGCTTTCCCTCTTTGTCACCTTCATTTCGACCTTGATCCTGAACTTTTCTCAGGTCCTATTTTTCCTGCATCTATTAATCTGCTTCAGACACTCCCTGTGACTGTCACCTTTGTTTAAATTCTCATGTATATCACTCTCCCCTCACCTTGACTGCTGTTTTTTCTTTTTCTACAACATCCACAAACTCCAGCACTCAGCATTTTAAAAATAATGCTTCCTGATTTCTAGGATATTCAGGAAGCTCAGCTCATCCTACTCTCAAATAATTCCACGTACTTCTGTATCAATTTCAAATTGCCTGTCCCATTGCACACCTATTGCCCAGTTTAGACTTTTCATTCTCATATTGCTACCCATTTCTTTCCTCTATACATTTTTAAAATGGAAAGTCAGTATTGTTTAGAAAATTCAGTTCCACCCAGAATAGCTTTTCTGTTTATTGCTCCCTCATTGAATTTTGGAGCCAAATTCATATCTCCTGTAGTATTTCTTTTGAAGTCAGTGGAACTGTGTCCATTTGCTACTATTTTGCCCAATGGGGTTAAATCTTGCATTCTTAAATGACAGAAAAATGAAAACATATTTCATACCCTTGATTTCTCTTTCTGAAATTCTGTATTTATTCTGTAAAAATCTATTCCATATAATGACTTAATCTATCAAGCGTTTTATAAAAGATATAGTTACTATGAAATCAAATTGCCCTGTACCTCTTCTCCTGTAAATCCCTGTGCTATCTTTGACTATATGGTATGTCTTAATCATGGAATCACAACTGAATACTAAATATTTGTACATGGAAGCCCCAAGGAATGCTAAAATTCTTTTTTTCCTTTTCAACTAGGCATGCTATTAATTAATGCATAGCAAAATGATTAAAAGCATTTTTCAAATAATGAACAATACAGAGACAGACGAGTTAATTGATTGATTGGTGTATGAGCAGGGTCCTAATGGATTAGCATTTGCATATTAACACAGATCCAATCTCTCTCTCTCTTAATGAGCTGCTTGCCACATTTTGTCTTCTTTTAAGCAGCAGTGAGCATGATAAAACAAACCCACTGGATTGCTCTCTGTCAAGAGACCAAAAGACAAACTTTAAAACAGGCCTTTCTCCAGCACTGGTTATAGAAACCCTCTGCACATCTATTTGGTAGGTATGTGGGGGCAATCACAGTTTATCTCAAGTTACCTGTGAAAGGAGCCGTTCTGAAAATCATGGAAATTTAAAGCTACTGCTTATAAGATGCTCATAACATAATTTTCCCCACAATGATCTGGCATTTGCCACAGCCGGTTTTGCTGCATGAGAAGATGGAGTGGGATGTCATCCGCCCGCTCATTCCATCTGTGGTCTTTCCATTGCCATTGGCAGCTGAACTGTGCACATCCATCTGATTCAGCAGTTCACAGGGAAAGAGTCTGATTAATTTCAGGTAGGTAGATGGTAATTTTTAGTCATTGGACTCATTGAGAAGGATTTGAAACCTTCCAGCATTTCCTATACTCAAGGACTACAAGTAGGCAGTGTAATGAAGATAAAAGTAGTGAACGCATCTCTTGCCAGGAGAATTACCACAATAACATGGCAAATCTGTTGTCTTGTTTATTCAAGCATAACAAAAAAGAAAAAAAGGAAAAAAACCCAGGTGATTTGGTTGCATACAAATCCTAAGTATTGGTGTCACCAGGCAAATCTGTGTGACTTTAGAGGCATGGCAGGACAGAGATCTCCTTGACACCATCCATACCTACCAGTGTGTATATATACCTGTGACCATGTGTTGCTGCCAAGTTACCTGGCAATCTGAGCAACTTCTGGGGCCCACATTCACATCACAATAAGGAACTGCACGGTGCCATTTAAGAAAATACTTGAAGCCAGCTCAGAGATCTGTAATACACCGCTGGTTGGAGCCCTGTAGGCATGCCCTTTGAGTCCTTGGCCCACAGCCTTGATTAGAGTCAATTGGCACAGCTGTGCTACAGTCACTTCCCTGTTTACATAGGATGAGGATCTGGTGCATTATGTATTTTGGCCATGGAGTACAGCTCTGCCTTCTGCTCGGCTGGTTGGCTGTGAAGACTGCAGTCCCTGGGTTTTGAACTTGGCATTCAGGGTCGGGCTGGGTGACACTGCAAAGCTTCCTCACTCAGGCAAGTTTCCCAAGTTTCCAGGAAACCTGTGTGGCCTCCTGCTACCTGATTTTCCCTGATTGTTTCACTTAACGCTGATGGCTGCTGGGATCAACATTTACTGTGGGTGCTCAGAAAGACTCAACCAGGTCCCAGAGTAGCTGGTGCACCAGCAGTGAAAGGAACACCAGCGCCCAGGCACTGATGGGACGTGCTGTCTTCAGAGGGGATTGCCACACCATGAACCAGAGGCCGATTGTGGGTGTCTGTATTCAGCCATGAAAAGACTCTGCTGCTGTCTTGATTCACATGCTTCATAAGATTTGAAGGGTATTTCCATCAGGGAAATACAGAAAAAGTTTAAAGCAACCTTTAAAAAATAGACTCATTTATGGATCCCACACCTAAGGGTTTTAAGTCCCTGTTTGAGTAAGCAAGATAGTTAGTCCACTTATGGGGGTTTTTTTACTGTTTGTCTCAGGTGGATAGTCTTAAATGACTTTTAATCTTATTTATATTAGTTTAACACAGAATGTGTTTTTTTCATTTTATGGATGTTTTTTTAGGTTCCATCAACCTGCTCGAGTCATTTCAATTCTGAAAGAAATTTTTTAAACTCTAATTATTATTCTAAGTGTTTTCATAGTATGAATTATTATTACAGGTTGCGTGTGCATGATTAATGAAGTCCATCATGGAATTCTGGAAATCAGTGCTGAAACATATGTTATTGTAGTAATGTCTAGTGGTATCTGTCACATTTTTCATGGAAAAAATATTCCAGGCATGTGCAGCACTCTATCAATCACCTGTCTATCTGGGCATGATAAATGCAGCAAAGAACCCCCAAAGCATTGACATTGATGTGAGTTTTCCATTGACTTCTATCAAACAAAAAATAGACCCAGTTCAGGGGCCTGGCCAAGGTTTCTGCTTGTAATAACTATTTTAAGCCTTTTTTCTATTTCCCCACAAAGTAATTATCGTATGTAAAGACATATAAACAGACCTGATCTCACTGAAATGCCACATATATCCAAAATAAAAATTAAAAACAAAAGCAAGAAAACTATCATCTACAACCTTCTTTGCTTTCCTTTTCTAATCTGCCTAAGGAGCTGCTCAAACAATTGGGACCTTTAAGATTTTGATAAAATCTTCTTTTCCAGGAATCTGCAAAGCTGAAAAAGGCATGACAACTGTGGCCAATATTTGTATACTTTTCTATTCCTCTCTGTCTCTTTGTGTTGGACCTGCTTTAATATAAAATATTTCTGACTGTGCAGTTAGCCAGAAAACCAAAAATAGGAAATACTACTCCAGCTTGGTTTGCTAAGGTGTTAAAAAGGCTTGTGGATAAATTCACAGTGTGTGATGTATCTGTGATTCTGCCACTTCACAGCCCCTTCCCTCTCCCCAGCCTCCCCCATGCCTGTACTGCATCTGTGCATAATCAGGGGAACAGAAACCTTTCTTTTACACTGTCTTATCTCAATATCCTTTGTTCATGCCAAGCAGCAGCTCATGAATGCCAGTTGCTTTGCTCTACCTTTATATCACAAGGGTTGTGGTTTTCAGTTCCAAGGGGAGAAACCTATCATTCCCAAACAATTGAATAGATTTGTATTTTAACATAAATAAACAAAAGCTGTCCCTAGGGAACATGGAAAATGTTTTTCTCTAGAGAAGCAGTTCCTTCATGTGCCCCAAGTCCCTGTGGCTGTGCTGCAGCTCCTGCAAAGGTCCACCCTGCAGGCAGTGCTAGATGCAGGGAAAGCCGAAGGGAGGGAGTGCAAGGTACCAAGGGCTGCCGCTCCTCCTGGGGCACATGGCAGGAGGTGTCTGGGGCCAAGGCAGAGAATGGGAGGCAGGAGATCCATCCCTCCAAGTGATGGGAACCCCAGGGTGCTGCCCATTCTCCCCGGCCTGTCCCAAAGGATCAGGGCATGAGGGGAAGAACAAAGGGCAGCTAGAGGGATGGTCACTCTAGGGTTTGGAGCTGGTGGACAGAGTATCCAAGGACAGAAGGAGAGGTGTGTAAACTGATGAAGCTAATTGTTCACCTTCACAAAGGTAAATGGCAAAGTATCTAGCCTAAGAACCTCACCCTTACACAGATGTCTGATAATACCCTCTCCCACCCTTAAACCTTTCCTCCAGTCAACTTGAACTCTCCCTATCTTTAGCTTGAACTCACAACCTAATTCTTTGCCTTTCTACTGACAAATCTTGTTTCTCATGGTGTCTTTTCACTCCTATCAGAACTTTTTGCTCTGCAGAGGACAACAAACTTGCTTTTGTCCCCCGCTCTCAGAATTAAGAGGTTATATCAAGCTAGAAGGTACCCATAAGAATCACCAGGTTCAGCTCCCTGCTATTCAGAGGACAATTGTTTCTATGTCTGTTCCCCACCAAGGTTTAAATGATGCTATTCCCTGTTGTGTGTCCTGCGAGACACGAGAAGGGGTATGCACTTTTAAGCCGGTGTGATTCCTCTCCAGGGACAATTACATCACATAGAATCATAGATTATATTGAGTTGGAAGGGATCCATAAGGACCATCTAATCCAAATCCTGGTCCTGTGCAGGGCACCCCAAGAATTCACCATGTGCTTAAGAGCATTGTCTAAAGGCTTCTTGAACACTGCCAGGCTTGGTGCTGTGACCACAGCCCTAAGGTGCCTGTTCCAGTGCCCAAACACCCTCTGGGTGAAAAATTTTTTCCTAACACCCAACCTAAACCTTCCCCAAGACAACTTCAGACTATTTCATTGGGTTCTGTCACTGGTCACCACAGAGAAAGGATCAGTGACTGCCCCTCTGCTTTCTCTTGTAACGATGTTGAAGACTGCAGTGAGGTCTTTCCTCAGTCTCCTCTTCTCCAAGCTGAACAAGCCAAATGTCCTCAGCTGATCCTCTTTTCAGTTGCATTCTGTATCCAAAGAAATTCAGAATGAAAAACTATGTAGGTATGAATAAGCGAAGTTTTACTGAATTAAATTTTATATTCACTCTGAAGTAATCTAGGCCAGAAAGTACTAAACACTAGGGGAACCTCTGTCAAACAAATTTAATGCAAACATATGAGTTCATATCCTACCCTCTAATTAGGAGTCTAATTACATCTATAGGCCATAGGTCACAATTTGTGTAATTCGTTTTCTCTGTGAAGCATTCAGGACATTTGCAAGCAATATTGTGCCTGAACCTCTCAAGGGAAAAGATGCTTTTCCAGCATATTCACCGAGAAGAAGGCAGGGCCATAAACAATATAATCATGCAACATCCAATAGTATCACTGCAGATGGGAAACAGGAGTTATTAAATAAGACTCAGAAATGGGTGACACAATTGTCAACAACTTGTTCTTGCAGGGAACATTCACAGCTGGTGTAGCTGCAGTGATTCTTGCAGTGATACTGGCTGAAATGACCTGGAAATGTATCCTACCAGTCTGATGGCCTTCACTTTTGAGGGTGTATTTTGCTGTCCTTTTGTGTACCTCATTACAGCCTATTTTATCTGACTTGTATCCTTCATGTCATGGCATTATTGCACCATCAGTTCCTGAGAAAGGTACTCATCATCTCAAAATGCTCATCAAAACTCTGCTTCTTTGTGAGAAGCAAACTGAATTGCCAGCAACAAGAACAAACTTGATAAGGGAAGCTAGCCTTTTGCTCCTCTCCTGGTGTTTATATTCTGATAGGTAATATGTCAGGAATAATTAGACAGTTTGGTTTATTTTGCATCAGCTTTTTTCCCCCACCAATAAAATAGAAATAGAAAGTAGTCTGTAAGAAACAGACATTTCAGACAGAACTATTTCACTAAGATGTATGAAGCTGAGAGATCTTTTATAATGCCAAAAGCTGTTTTAAATGTAAACGTTGTTTATGTTTGAATGTGAACACTCACAGAAATGAAATATGAGAAAGGTGTGATTTGGCTCCCGTGGAACTCCTGAGTTTTCTTTGACTGGCATTTCTCCCTGGGGTAATTTATAAACTAATATTCCCTGTTGTGGGAACATTGGCAGGCTTGCAGAGAGAATAGCTCCAATTTTCACTCTAACATATCTGGCTTGCATCCAGAAATTGCAGAAAGAATTTGCCACAAAAGTGAGAAAAAAGGGAAATTCTTATTCATACAGTATTAATGACACTACTAAAAAAATAAAATAAAAAGGAATATTTTTTAGCAAAGGTATGTCAAGACACTACACAGAAAAATAAAGGTTCAGACTATGTATTAGCAAGGTTTGGGGTTTTTTTTTATTACAAACAAATATAATTTATAAATTGTACAAAGAATATAAAGAAAACTACATAAATAAGAAGAACACTTTGCTAGCCCACAACACTAAGTGTACACTGGAAGCTGCGCAGCTGCCCTTCTCAAGTGCTGGAACTTTTTGATGTAGGTCAAATGTTCCACGAGCTACATGAATCAACAGATGTAGTAGGTTTGAAGACGTACACTGAACCTCTTTGGAACTCCTTAAAATAGAGCGACTGCTAAAACAAGATACAGTAGCGTTGCTGGCTGCCTAGACACCACTCTATTTTAATAAGTGTCATGGATGCTTTGGGGCATATCAAAAATAAATGGCACTAAGTAGGTAGGAAGCCAAGCGTCTGTGACTTTCAGCAGAATTGCAATGCAAATAAACTCCAGTGAAGTCTTTCACAACCTCTCCAGGGTTATCTCTACACCATTGTTTCCAGTCAACAATTTATAAACTTGGATTTGCTGATTATCCTTGTCCGGACAGTAGACTGCAGCTCCTAATGCTTTATATAATGTGAGACTTTGACAAGTGATTAACAGACTAAACTAATTTCACCTTTATGAAGGTACTGGAGTGAGTGCCTTTAAAAGCTTTGATTTTCTTCTACTGGTTTTTACCTCTGTGAAGTTTCACCGACTTCAAAGAAGATGAATACCAGTTATTCTGGAATACATGAGAAAAGCAAACTAGGGCCAAGAGTTTTAAAAAGCAGGCAGAAAGAGCCTTCCAAAATCCTGAGCATGTTGGGCTTCAAAAGAAACCCTCATGAATGAGGGGAAACATCATAATATATCAGACATTTTCCCCATCTTCTGCCCTTCCACTCTTGTCTCATTGTCTTAATTTTTTTTCAAAAATAATTGACTATTTCAAATAACAGAAATATATTTGGGCATTTATAATCAAAGACTGTATTTGTTTACCAAATTGTATGAAAAATTAGCTTGTTCCTATTAACTCTGTCAAATTATTACTTTTTTTAATTCTCAAAATTTCTATATAATGGAAAATTGATAAATAATTTATACATTATTACAGCAGCCAAGCAGCCACATGAAACTCTTAGTGTATGTACAAGTGCATGTGAAAACAATTTTGGACATGAAGAAAGCACTAAGAGAGAAAATGCATACTCAAGTGAAAATCTTTAGATAATGGTGAGATGCAACAACATTCAAACCCCCTCGTGCACTCACATTAACACTGATTTGTTTTTACTCAGGAGATTGTGAATTGATGACACCCTGGAGGAGAGTTAAACATGTGGACAGAACTTGTGTGTGGAACGTTTTGTTTCCAGCTATGTACATGAAAGGCATTTTTGAGAAGAAAGTTGCTGCAGTCACAGCCTAGCAAAGCAAACTTACTAATTAACTGCAGGCTGCAGCACTTGCACTTAGCTACGTGCCCAGGCTGACAACACCGCCTTCAGTGCTGGTTTGCAAACAAATTTAAATATTCAGTGCACAGCTTCTGGGAAAAAGGCCATCTTCCTTCATGCTGTAGCTTTGGGATGTAATATTTATTAGCGACTTCTGCTTATTTCCACTGGCTTTGTCATGCCAGGAAAGTTAGCAGCAGGCTGAATCCTCTAGGTGTGTACACCCAGTAGCAATGGGGAAGGGAAGGAACTACCATGAGGGATGGAGCAGAGGGAGGAATGTGGAGATGCCTGTGCAATGTTGGTTGGCAGTATGAGTTCTCCTTTGTGGCAAACACAGAGGTTTAAAATCTGTTTACGTTCTGTGTCAGAATGTAAATTATTTCTATTAAAAAAGTTCACCAAAAGTAAGCAAAAGCAAAGAATATCTCCATCAAGGGTCTGATAAACAGCCTCAATATCCTATGATTGTCTCTGTGTCTCCTTCTACCAGTTGGCCATTCCTTTTCTGCTAGGCTCAAAACTTTGATTCTCTGCTGAGTGAACTCCCCTTCCCTTGTCCTTTTTTCCTGCCTCCCTGGAATAATGATGCCTTTTCTTTTTTGTTGGTCCCTCAGCCTGAGGAATAGCTGCACTTAATTTGAGAGGGAAATGTTGAAAGCTTTTGTCAGACTCTTTATTGTGAACTCTTAGAGATGACTGGCGTTAGCATTATGCAGCATCAAGAGTTCATGAACAAAAGTACACTTCTGCAGGCAAATAATGTATTTCTTCCCCTCTTAAAACACTGCTCCTTAAAAAGTTTCCTGCTCAACTTGTAAAAATAGTTGCTTGAATGGCAACTTCAACTTGATAGGAAGCATCAAAACTTACATGTGATAGAAAAAAAAAAAAGAAAGAAATAATAAACTCAGGTTAGAGTATACACTTCTAGAGAAATCTGACCTTATTACTGAATGAATAGTGTCCATCCTCACATAGGATTGTCATAATTTAAATCTCTGGACAATGAACAGAAATCATTTACAGACTCACAGCCTCTTTACTAGTTAAGAACAAGTTTCCAGAGATTTTCCCAAGGCTGACCTAAAGTAATCGGTTTGCAGCTCTGACTTCATAATATTACTTGTGATTCCTCTAATGCATGTGCCCTCTCCTGCAAGTGTGCTCCAGCTGGTTTGTACTCACCATGACTGAACCCATGCTTTCTAATAAAATTTGTGTGCTGTGGTGTTACAATGTACTTGAAGTGATAAATGAAGTGATCCTGACAGAGTATAAGCTGCAAGATGATAGGTTGTGTGTCTATAAATGTTAGGTATCATTATATGCTCTCCTAGGCCATGGAGACCATTTCTGCTCTTTAGTGTCTAATATAATCTGACTCTTAATTTCCTCCACGGAAGGGACTAAGCTGGAAACAACTCCTACTTCTACCTCTAACACCTCTTGGAAACATTTGATGCATGAGTTAATTTATTCCATATCATAATTAATCATTTTCTCCCTCACTGTAAAAGTGTACAATGTCATTTACATTGCATGTGTTCATTTTACATCAGTATAGTAAGTGACATTTCCTGTAATTAAGTAGAAATATTACATTTAAGAGTTAAGATGTGTGTTATAACAGAAGTGAGAAATGAAACAGAACCAATTTGCTATGAACATGTCAGTGCCTACCAAGAAGATAAGTTCTCCAATCCACACTTGAATCTGCACAATGAAGCAAAGAAACGCACGTAATTGGCATTGCTGAAAATGTGGGAGTTTTAGGTGCTCACCTTAAATCAGATTGAAAAAAACCCACATGATTTTGAGGATAGGACTGTCAGCAAAACTCATTATTGTCAGACCACACTGCTATTTATGCTATCCATGCACATAGCATAAATGGCACAGGATCATGATGCTGCTTCTGCTCTGTCATGATCATTATGGACTTCATCAAGAGCATCGTCCTTCTACATTCTCTTTAGAGTGATGGTAACCAAGAAGAAAGAGAGCCAAAAAGGGCAGGAACCCCTCTATGGAGATCCTTGATTTGAAAATACGATGAAAATTTCATCTTAAGAATATTAAAATCAATAAAATGGGTGAAAGAACAGAATCATATTTGATGATAGGATGAATTTGATGCTGAAAAATGCTGCAATGTAAAGATCTAATCATCAAGTAGGGTTAGTCCAGTTAATTAAAAACAACCCAAACAAAACAAACAACCAACCAGACAAAAAAAAAAAAAAAATCCAGTGGGTCTGCTATCTCATTTTTCCTTTTTTAATACACACTGAAGAAATCTCTCAAGGGTCAGTCTATCGTACAAGTTATATACCACACAAAGCTACCAAGAGACAATAAACTGAATGGGCAATCTATCCCTTTTAAGGAACATTAGACAGAGAGAAGAACTTAAATGTTCACATTAGTTTAGATCTACAGAAGAAAAGCTTGTGGTTCTATGCAAGCATTAATGCTGGCTTTGAGACTGGTTGTCACCAGGTCACTGAGAAGATGGCAGAGGACCCTTCCAGCAAACATGTGGATGTAACTTTTCTCTTCTGGCAGGTATCAGCTGATTGTGTCAGCATGTTTGTCATTGAGCCCTGGAGCACAAGATTTGCTGGCCATTTCAATGAGTTTAATTGCATTGCTTGTGTAACTCCAGGTACCACAGTCAGCCAGGGGATTATTCAGTCTCACCAGGAATCTTCATTGGCCTCACTTCCTCTGAGAATGAACTCTATTACCTCATAAAACACTATAGAAAAGAAAGTGTTTCCTTATAATGGTTTTTGACTTGCACTTTCTTTTTTCTTGTTGTTATACTATTTACCAGAGAAAAGGGACATTCTCATTCTTCCATTTCAAAAGCAGTCACCATTTCACATAGTTTTGATATGTTTTCTCAATTCCTCTCCTTTCTAAATCAAATAATTTCATCTTTTGAAACTCTCATCCTTTAAGTTCTTTTTGTTCACTGCCATTATCTTTCTCTGATCACACTAATATATGATGTGCAAATTCAAGACTTGATACTGCAAGATCCTTAACACTGCTTGTCACTCACCAGATACTTAATTTAAAGCATATAAATATTCCCTCTGCCCTCAGCGGGACTTTTGTGTAATTTAATAAATGTTGAAGACATTGCTGCGGGATGTTGCCAAATACATGTTTGCTCCTACAACCAAAAAACCACGTGCAGTTTTATTAGTCACCCTGGAAGGACATTCTATGTAGCTATTGATTTTAGCAATGTGTTCATATGCTTAAAAATAGGCCCACATTTAAGCTTTTGCTTCTTCAGATGAATGCCAATATGCATGTGTTTGTTCTCAGGAGACCACACACTTACTACTATCTGAACATACTATGACAACAATCTGCATGGAAAAAAAAAAAGAGATGCTGGGGAAAAAAATTAAATAAAAAAATGTAAAAAGAAAACTGAATTATGAAACCAAATTACAGCTAAGCACAATGACAATAAATACTTTTATCCACAGACAATAAAATATTGCATCATTAATAAAGCTAAGTGGAAAAAAAAATTGCTTGTCACTTTCATTTATAACTTAAATTTTATACTTTAGCCTTACATGTTAGCTCAGCGCATTACACATCTCTCAGGCAATTCCCCTCTGGCCCCAGCAATCATGAGTTACTGTGGTTTCAAAAAGTGGTGAACTGGGTAAATGGGAACTGATTTTAAAGGATGAAATAATGCCCTAATTCAAGACTGTAGCAGTTTTAAAGGAAAGACACTTGAGACAAGGAAACAGGAAAGAATTGATGACACGGAGGTTAAAACCCCAGGTTCTCATGGATGTGAGAGACAAACCTGAGGGGAACCTTCAGAGCACTCTTAGCTCGGCTGTGAGATTATTCAGTCATGGTTTTGCACAAGCTGTCAGTAATTGATACAAATAGTGCTGCTCTTGACCTTCCCAGCGATCCCAACAGCAGGTCCATTCCATGTCCTGGCCTATAGAGGTCATTCAAGAGACTAACCAAATTCTAGGAGAAGCCTGAGGAACTAGGTTAAAAGAGCTCTTTGTTCTACCACTTGGGTCCAAGAAAAGCCAGGAAGAAATAATGGCAAATTATCTGTTAGTTATGCAGTGTAAGGAGCTGGTGCATCAGCGGTGTTTGTGAAGATGTACCTTCACTACATTTGCCTTTCTTCAATAGATTTAAATGGGAATAACTCCATTCATAGCCCTAAACAAGTTATGGCTGTCTGGGGTCTTGTCGTCCATTGTTTTGGTATATCTCCAATTCAGGCATCAAGCCTGGGGAGATTTACTGGGTCCGAACCCAGCCGGGCAAGTTCTTCCCATATAAAAAGAATTTTTGAGAGGAAAAACAGCTGAAGACAAAACTGCTGGCATTACCAGCTTCACAAGGAAGCAAAAAACTCACCTGCAATCTCAAGGGAAACAGGTATCAAGGGTTGCAAAAAAGGACTAATAGGCTAAATGTTAATTCCCTTGAAATCTCCTTTCTACCACTACAGAAACTAGTCTCTCCTACCAGCTCCTGTCCTTTCAGCCATTTAAAGGATATGGTGTGTCAGCTAAAGCCAGACATTACTTTTGGTTTTATTGTATGAGTGAGCAAGAGTGAGATAGATATTTTATTATTTTACTGCACTGAATTTCTTGTTCTATGCTTTTATGTGAGGGCATCTTATGGACACCCTGTTGTAAACTGCAGAGTCGTTTATGGTTTATTCCTCTAATATGTTTCATACTGAAGTTGAAAACTCTGTTGTGGTAGACAAAATTCAATCTAAGACAGTGAGCAGCGTAGAAATAAAAGAGAAAAGAAAAGTATAGCAGGAAAAAAATCACATCAGCTCAACCTATATACATGGGTAAGGATTTTGAGGATTTATTATCCAAGGAAGTAAATGGAAAAGTTGCTTATGACCTTGGGTTTAGTGTTAGCACCCCATAACGTCCCTTCCATTTGTCCAATAGTAGAAGAACCTTCAAAAAATTGTTCCAAAGAAAAGACTGTGCAAGAATCTCTGGAATTCGCAAATCCATCGATTAAATTAGTGCTATTAACAGTATTTCTTTATGTGACATTTTTGTGCATACATATGTACATTAAACAGTAACTGTAATTGTTTCCAGATTCCCAGTGATTCCCCGTGTCATTACTGCTATTGGATTCAACCATCTTAATTTAAGCTCTGATTAAAACACATGAGGGTTCCTTGGATCAGGAAAGATTGATACTGGCAGCCTGGAGATCAAAAGGAAAGATTTATTACAAAGATAAACAAATGCACTTCTCCCTAGTATCATCTGAACCTGGCCACAATACAAGAATTTTGTGTCAGGTCTTTTGTTAATTACTGCTTGCTATGTTGATTAATTAAGTTCATTTTTGCAATATAACTTTTTTCTATAAACTGCATTAGAAAGTGTTTCTTATAACATTATAGAGAATGTATCTGCTCCCTGCCTCTTACATGCCAAAACTGGCATTTTAAAGCACTGCCAGGCTATAAGGAATTAATGCCTCACATGATGTAACTATATACATAGATTCATTGTCCTACTGCAAAATGTGCTCATATTTAATATTAAGCCTATTATTAAATATTTTAAATAAATATTTACATTTACTTCTATATTTTGTCTAGGGGCAAAAACATCTCAATTTTATAGATAGATACCTGACTAGAAAAAAATTGAATAATTCAGTTACTACCATATACTTTTCCATAGGGTTTAATGGGAGATTACTATTGACTTCAATGAGTGTGTATCACACCATTAGGAAGGTGCATGAAAATTAGAAAATTAGTCAGTTAAATCTGTGTTTGATTGTATTTGAATTTCTTTAAACAAAATTTTCCCATTGAAACCACGTGATTGGGAACACACTTATATACCAACACATGCACTGGTGGATTTTGTATCATTAAAGACTGTTTGCACAGAAATGTTATGATCTATATGTTTAAACACTGCTAATGGGGCCTAGTTTTAGTTAATTTATTGAATAATTTGTCAGATACAAAAGCTGCCTTCTGACTTTGCATTGTATTGATTGCTACTGAATTCTAAGAGAACCACAATTCTGCACTCTGAAAAGAAAATTAGTCCCTATATTTTTCTTATTATTACTTGGGATCAGTTGTAATTATATAGGTTTCTCCATACTGAAGAAACAGGTCTGAGCTACACAGGGTGACTGATCTCAAAACTGGATGCTCCAGACCTCCTGCAGTTCTTTAATCCTCTTGATATTATGCATTGCGATAGAAACTAGCACTTTTTTATAGCATTACTGTACCAGAAAGTAACTCAGTGGATGTGTCACTCATGAATGAATGTCTGAGATGTACTTCTTCATAGTCACTGATTTATGGATCAAGCTGTCACTCTCGAGCTGTGGTGATATTCCTGTGTTTACCTTCAACAAACACATTCCTGAATACTTTTTCCTGTAATTATAGACAGGTAGCTGAAGGCAGAAATGGAATAAAATAATTACAAGGATGGGAAAAAAAAAAACTAAAACCAAACCAAGCCGGGGGGGAAAAAAAAAAAAAAAAAAAAAAAAAAAAAAAAAAAAAAAAAAAAAAAAAAAAAAAAAACAAACGGGGGGGAAAAAAAAAAAAAAAAAAAAAAAAAAAAAAAAAAAAAAAGAACAACAACAACAAAAAAAGCAAACCAAGAACCAAGGCAAGGGAAAGAGAAATAAGAGAAAAAATAACCATTTGCTATGCAGATTATCTACTGAATAATCCCAACAGAATATTGTCATAGTGTTGAGTCCAGTCAATACTTTTAACATGAAAAAGTTCTTTTGAAAACTGAGCAAAAATAACTAGTTTTTCAAGCTCTTTGAAATGTCTCACATATTAGGCTCATTTATTGTCTGGTCCAGTGGGAACCCAATTTCATCTGGATTTTCCAAGTGCAATAACATTTTTTAGTTCAATTTATCTTATTTTCAGTGGATTTTTGTCTGCATGTCAGCTTTTAAGTTGTTTTTAATTTCATTATTTCAGCTCATATTTTCTGTTCTCCAAATGCTTTTTTCTTATGAGTCCCTAATTCAGTATTCTTCTGCCAGCAGATACCTGCTTATCATCTCGCCTAACACAGAGGTCTCAGAAAGCTTTCCTGTGATGGACAATTATCTGCATCATGACTTACATAATTTTCATCAGATTTCTCTTCACCATCCCAGCATTCACATAGGCATTTTTCTCCCATTGAACAAACTATGTATTGTCCTTTCTTCCTCACTGGCTATCAAACTGGAACAGCCAAATGGCTTAATCCTGAGCCTACACAATTTGCAAATTAGTATAGTATAATATCCCTGCAGATTGTTGTCATCCCCTCTGTGATTTGCACGCACTTTTCTGTGTATTACTCATTAGACTTCCACAATTCAGGATGCAGAGTCCAGTTTCCCAGGCTTAATGGAGTCAGTGGATAGCTAGGAAACACAATCAGTGGAGACATAGGATGCCACACCTCTTTTCCTGCAGTAAACATCTAAAATGTATTATTTAGTGCACACTAAAAATGCCTCTGCCTCCCCATTGACTACAAAGGGAACTCACCCACCCACCCAGCTGCAGACATTTATACTGTGGACTTCTAAATTACGTGATGTGCATTCCCTCTTGATGACCACATCCTAGTTTCTATCAGAAGTTCCTAGCAATGAAAAGAGTTAATATCACAATGCAAATGATAAGTTATGAAACTCTCCACATGAAGTTTTAGGCTGGGAAAAAATCTTCCCAGGAAAGTGCTGGAAACCTGTTGGTAACATCAGATGCAAAGATACAGGAAAAGTTTCTGTGATTAAAAGTATTTATCAATGACAGAGCTTCCCATGAAGCAGTTTCTTGTTACTGTCTAAACAAAAATGAGCAAACTAGTCCAAAGCCACAAATCTACTATAAATAAAAATGTCCCAAGTTTCTACTCCATATCCTTTTATCACCATAAGACTGTTATGCTGACATAGCAACTGGAGTGAAATAAAGAAACAAAATAACAGAAACTGAAACTACTATACTGAAGACTGGCTCTATTTTCTTTTCTATTTATTCTAGAGGGAAGCTTTTATTTAATTGGTAATAATTACCTTTAATTGTCAGATGTAATGAGTATTTTCTAATGCTGGTGTCCCCTGAGGCAATTAAATATAAACACTATTAGAATGAATTCTCTGTCTTTCAGGAATCTTCTGTGGAAAAAAAAAAAAAAATTGTTGTTTTTGGTAAGTGTACAGTGATTTTTGTGGTTGAAACCCCTTCAGATTTCTCAGGCCACCTCTCCACTTTGGATTCTAAAAGAAAAAAAGGTCTTAAACCAGGCAAAATGTTAAATGAAGAAACCAAAGTAGAGACTGTCTTTAGCTTTAAAGCACATGCTTTTTAAAAATAGAAATTATTTCCCTGCCCAAAATAAAAGGAAACATGAATAAACATTTTACTTCATGTCTTTTCTTGGAAAAGTTCATTCCCATGCCCAAAAGACTACGAATAGTGGTGTTCATCTCACTACAGCGAAAACAGTTAAGCAATATGGAGAAGTTATATGTGCTTATTTATAGTAGTACTGAGATAGTAATCATTCCATTAGTCCAGTAATATTCCAGGAGTACTTATTCCTGGCAAACTTTTAACTCAAGTTTGAGTTAAAGCAAGTTGCAGCAGTGTTTTTTCCTTTGTGCAGTTTAACGTGTACTCAACTACTCCAGCTGAAAATGTTGTGATTGAAGTTTCTTTTGTCTCTGGGGCTCCAAAACCAGGCAGCATCATCTCAGCAATGGATCTGATGCTCTCCTCTGATGCTGCAGTAGGAACTAATCAGGTTGTTCAGTTCTGTGGCAAGAAAACCACGTAAGGGTCATCTATATGCTCCTAAACAAGGAGTGAGTTGCCATGCTGAAATTACCTTCCTTGGAGGGAATAAAAACGTGTTAAGAGATCAGTAGAACATTTTTTTGACACTACTACAATCTCCTTTGAAAATGTTGTAGTGATGGAGCAGCAGAGAGATGTCTCTGAAATATAAAAAAATCTTACAGATACAAGGAAGGTGAAACGTAAAACAAAGGAACAGAACACAAGCAATTACTGAAACCACTGCGAAAACCACAAAAAAAACCCTTTAATGTCTACCCAAAAGAATTTTTTCTAAGTTTTTGACCTCACATAAGGGTTTGTCTTTTTATGTCAGGATCTGTTCTTACACAGAATAATAGCAACTGCAGCAGGTAACTCAAAGAGGAAAATTCTAGGAGATAATTTTCTGCTACAGGAATTGAAGGATTAAGCACCTTCACTCAGTGAGTGTTGTCAATGTTCCTGTGCAGTAGAATGGCAAATCCTTAGCAAATATGATGATTGCTATCTGTTTCCCTTTCTGAGGACTCATCTTTGCTGCTTGGACCTTCATTAACTAATAACGGGTAGTGTAAAACCCACAGCAGTCTCTCTAACAAAGACAAGATGGTCCAAGCAAGATATAAACCAAAAGAGTCACATGGTACCTGAACAAAGCTCTGTTGGGAGCAGAAAGGAAGAATAGAAATAATTTATGACAATATCAGAGTTCTTTTTCTGACCAAAAAGTGTAGAAAAAGTATTAATGAAAGTAAGTATAGGGACCAATGTCTTTGTATCTAGTAAAAGTGTTACTGAACCTCTCCAAAAAAAATGACAGAGATCTCTAATGGCACCTATTGTGTTTTATTCCCTTTAATTTAAATAATAACCAAGAGCCTCTTGACCAAAATGCTCTACCACCCTGATGCACCATTAGCAATAGATATAAATCACAGCAACATTAAACATCTCATCAAGACCTCAGCCAACCTGCAAAATTACTTTTCTATCCTTTCATTCCCCAGAAAGCTTCCACTCAGTTCCTGTCCACCCAATTTCCTTAGCCATTCATGAGAGTCCCTGAGGAGCTGTAATGGAGCTGTGGAGGACTAAAGGCATTGACAGAAACCTGGTACAGTCTGTTCAAGGTTGCTGTCAGCACAGACACGTGAAGCAGCACAGAGCTATGGGGTTTTTGGCAGTCAGATAAGGGAGCAATAATAGAATTTGCAGCTGTGTAAAGCAACTACTGTCTTGTACTTTGACTTTCTCTGGATAAAGGGGAGTCCTGCCCATTACATATGACCTGCTGTTTCCCTCTCAACGCCTTTCTCAAGAGCATCAGGCAAAAACAAATACCACCTCTGATTTATAGATATTGGAGAAAGAGATTACTTCCCTCTTGGAGAGTCAGGGCAGAAAACACAGAATTCTGAGTCTTCTCCAGTTCTTCTTCCATGGCTGAGGTCTCTCACCACTGGCACAATGTCCACAGAGCATTAGTTCTATGGAAGCAAATATGCAAGGCCACATCTCTGCCTCTGTGACTTTTACACAGCCAGTGGATGAGTGCCAGCCAACAGACCTCTCTGGAGTACTCTGGCTGCTCATGCAGCTTCACTCTCACCCCTCTGACACAATCTCAGAAGGATCTATAAATAACCAAAAAAATTCGCTCAGTGCTGAAATAAACACAAGGGTCCAGATGGTATTGGTGTTACTGTGGCAAGGAAAGTGTTTGGGCTGTTGGTGTTCATCTCACAAGCAGATTGCAGCAATGTGCAGATGTCTGTAACACACTGACCTAGCACACCATGGAGATAGAAATCAGCCATTGTGTCATCTGTCCTGACACTTGGTAAACAACAAAACCAAAGATGTATTCCTTAGTACTTCCTGTTAATGCTGCCTTCTGACCCAGTTTTCCTGAAAATGAGAAGCAACATTTAATTGCCATGGCAACTTTCTCTTCTTACACTTGGATTCATCTACTCTGAAGACCACGTAGCCAAACCATCAGCTTGACCTTCAATACTTTGGCCAAGAATATACTCTGCCTCCCTAGTTGTTCTTGCACCATTGTTTTGATAAAGAGGATCCAGAGAAAGAATCGTTGACTTTTCTGCAAAGCATCTCTGGATTAAAA
>WEKY01056699.1:53296-63322 GCA_013390045.1 Picathartes gymnocephalus | reverse complement strand
AAAAAAAAAAAAAATTGCTTCACAATCCCTCTGCTCAAACAATGCCTTCAGCCACAGAGAGGGGTGACATTGCTGAGAACAGTGACATCTATTCAAATTTGTAGAGCAAGCATCTGATAGACATGCTGCCTCCTGCACAATAACTTCACCAAACGAGTTGTTAGCTTATCTAACTTCTGCACTTTGAAGTATACAGTTTGAGAAAGTCAAGTACATACCAGCAGTCCTAGACTCGTTTATTAGCTTGAGAAATGTTTTCAGCTTCACACTGAAAAGAACCAAAAATGTGACAGCTCATTTTATTTGCTCATCTTTTGCTGATTGACAGAAGTGAGAGTGAGTATTAATTCACCATGCAGTTATGAGGACACCAGCAGAGAGTGATGAATTTCTAAGAATCATCTTTCTTAGACTCTGTTACATAATCTTACTCTTTGCTGCATTCACAGTTGACATCCTACAACACTTAATCCTACAGAAGATGTCACCTAACATGCAATCACTGTGCACATTTGTCGAAGAGATCTGTGCATGAGGTACTTGTCTCTCTACATTTAGGCCTGGAGCTGATGTTGATGCTACCAGAAATTATTTTATCAAGTAAATAAGTCATTCAGATATTACTGGCTATGGAATATTTCCAGCTAGATAGGACAACTCAAAGAAAAAATAAAAAATAGAGTAAACAAGTAAATACTCTATTAAAATAAAAGTTTCCAACTTACCCTGAAGCTACTACGTTAAGTAGGGAAAAGAGGGATTGACCCCAAGACAGACCTTAACTGATTCTGACCTAGGAAGGAAGATTTTTTTTTTGATAACACGCTGTGCCAAAAACCAGCACACAAAACATAGACTGTAGTCCTCACTTCAGCTAAAAAGAGAGTTATAATCTTTAACAAAATATAAATGATGGAATTCAATAGCATTGCCAGATCACACTTTTTTTTCTTAAACGTGAAATAGTTCACAGAATTTGCTAATTTTTGAACTTCACGGGGCCTGCTTTTTAAATAGTGTTTTAGTTCAATTCCTTACAAGACTTCAATGCTGGTTTTTTTGTTTGTTTTTTTTTTAAAGCCATGACTGCAAACATTATAAAAGTATTCATACTGAAAGGGAGAAATTAAGTTTGTTAAGATCATCAGGAACACTTAAAAGGATTTACAAACATAACAAATGAGTTTACAGGCTGTTCAAAAATGTTGCTGTTGGATTTGCAGAGATTCCAAACAGATTTCCATTATATGAACACAGCAGCTTACAAAGAATACAAAGATAGAAAGATATATCCTGTCCTGTACTCCTTAGAGCATTTCTTAAGCATTTCTTCCAAAACCTCATTCCTTATCAGCTATGGAATATTAATTTATAGTATTTTAGAAATTACAGTGGTAAACAGTCATGCCTATATTGTGACACAGATACTGTTTGCAATGCACCATTTAACAAAATCTCATATTCAATATGAGGTGATAATTTGAGTTGATTTTAACATTTCTCCTATTTGACATGGAAAAAGACAGGAATATCTTTATTTTAACTACAGCAGTCGAGCAAACATTCTTATTTTGTGATGAAAATACAGGTGTACCAGTGATCTCAGATGATTAGGGCTATGCACAGACATCCTCAAGTCAGCAAGTGGAACAGAAAACTTGGAAATGCCTTGTATTGTTTCATGCAATAACATAGATTTTCAAAGGTTTGATGTTTTTTCCCCATGCAGAACAGGCCAATTGTCAATTTACCACATACTGTTTGTGATTATTTCAAAGTATTCTGATTATTCCATGTTATTGGTTAAATGAGAATTGCATGTGTACTAGGCAGCTTCCAGCTGTCTAGTATTAGTCCAGTAATGAAAGTGCATTACTGAGCCAAGTAGAAACCACTGAAGTCCATTGACAAATTTTCATTGATAACAAGAGGTCTGCAGCTAAAAATATTTTATAGAAGAGGAAAATAAGTCCTAATGTGGACTAACCAAAAGTTTTTGCCACAGTGTGACAAGAGCTAAACATCACTATAACACCAGGAGGTGCTTACTGGAATGAACACAGGCAATACCTAACCTTGGATAAATCTTTAAAACACCACTGGGATTGCTTCTGTAGTTTCAGTAAATATGTGGAAAAAGAGTTACTTTAGGTAACTACACAGATCATTAAAATCTAATCTGCTATAATAACTGTATTAAAAGAATATGAAAGTGACAGTTTTGAACAATATCAATGTTATTTTTCTTGAGCACATTGCACAGAGCTTTCAGCATACTTGCAGATGTGTAAGTAATCATTACCGTCACAGAATAAGTCAAGAACTATCTAAATTGCAGGGGTTTATACAATCCAAAGATTTTGTTAACTATTCCATGGCTGATGATATCACTATGGAGCATCTTACCAAGTAAGTCAGTTAAGCAGGAAATCAAACATGTTTCAACTTAAACAATCCTTCATCAAGGGCTGCCCTGCTCAGAAGTTCTGTTTAATGAACTTGTAAACTGCTCTATAAAGTTAAAGGAAAATCTGACTGCTCACTTTCCATGTTTATACCTTCTTTAGGGAACATCTGCTCACCATTCTGCTGCTTCTGCTTCCCCTCCCCCACACACTTTATCCTCCCTGCTACTATTATTTCTTGCATTCAGGCATTTCTTGTTTCAGGGGTTGAAGGTTTAGGCAATCTCTTAGTCTTTAAAACCTGGCATTTCTGGGTTTCACTGAGGTCACCTAAGCAATGAAGGAACTAACAACTGTTTGCTGGATTGTAACTGGCAAAATGATTTTTTTCCCCAGGGGGTAGAGTTGTGACCTGATTACATGGTGGGACCAGAAGGGAGCTCTTTTTGAAGGTTTTACCCTTCTTGCAGCTGTGCCAGCACATGTACACAATCTTGAGCTATTAGTCTGATGGAAAATGCAGTTTGAAAGCTCCATGCAAGTCTGACTGCTACAAAGCTGACATTTTATTAACAAGTGTTATATTTGTGAGTTGTGCAGCCCCAACTTTACTCTGGAATTTAAAAGGTCACTGCAGACACCAAATAAGGCTTCAAACCTTTAAGACCTGCTGTGAAGGACAGCTGGCAGGACACACAGAACTCTGCCACAGGGTGATAAAAGAATGAAGGGAATATTTTAGCAGAGAGCTGTCACTAATTAACACAAAATTGATTTACTTGAAAGATAAATATATTTGGAAATGGTAAGTGCCCCAGAAAGAATGTTTGGCCACCAATTGTGCAAGCACTTGCTAAGTTGGAATCACACAGGTCGTGCCTTGGAAAGTGTCAGAAGCAGTGAGGCCGAGGATCTCCAGACTTGGAGACATTACATTGTGGAATTGGATGGTTATTTCACACCAGCTGCAGGAAATCTGCTGCTTACAGTGGACCAATCCCTGATTTATACCTTTCAAAATGAGATGAGCAGCATTTTCTGAGCACCATGCCCAAAACTTGCACTTTTCTGCACCAATCTCCAGGTGCTGTGGAACACCAGCACTTTGAAACAGCAATACCAAGGACTTTAACCCAGTGGATTACAAATATGAGGTACTAGAAAAAGTTTTTCACCTACATTTGGATCCAGGTACATGACATGACAATACTGACAGTACAGCCCTGCACTTCAAGAAAGGTTCAGGGATGTGCAGGATCTGAAGGGAGAGGTATAAAAATAAAGTCCCCACTGACTTTTTTCTTATTTAAGTATAATTTTTCTTGGTTCTTTGCCCGCAGAAAGTTTTAATATACCTGAAATTTTCATTTCTGTGACTTGTTTTCTTGTATGAATGCAAAATAGAGCAGGGCTGAAGCTTTTTCTGCTAATACAGAATAGTCTCACAAGGTTCTTACCCAGTCAAATGACACCTGATAAAAGGCTGCTGAAAAGCTGAAGACCATGGGAAATCCTGCACATATATTCTACCTGGGACCCAGGGGAAGCACATGAATATGAATAATTAATTGCTATAATTTGAAGGTGCTTCTTTGAGGGTTACCTTTACAAGGGACCACAGGGAATTCTTCTTGAAAGAAGATCAAGCTGGTCAACACTGAGTCAAAAATGTCTAATGATGAATTAAATATATTTAAACTCAGTTTTAACATAGAGACAACTTATTGTGCATTCCTTCATGGAAGATGACATCCCATGCCAGCAAATCTTAAACTGTCTTTCCTGCGTGAGGCCACCAAGAACATCACGTGTGGCCTCCGTGTTGAACCATATTCTCCTAAATAGCTCCAATACAATGCTTTAATAGGCACCAGAGGAATGCCGTGGCCACATCTCAATTAAATATACCTTCGAGAACATCCATCCCAGGATGTTGATGTACAGCACCAAACCTGCCCAGTAAAGCATCAAATTGCTGGGCAAGGGGGCCAGGCTGTAAGAGGCTGTCTGCCAGCCACATCATTCACACTTGCAAATCACCAAAGCCTTGCAGAAGATGACAGACAATGGTTTTAAACTGTCCTGATGTGCTGCCCAGACAGTCTTCAGAGCAACTGGAAAGCACATACACAGGTTCTCCAGGAAGGCATCTGAGACAGTGAAAGAGGCACAGTGCTTATCAAGGTGCTGACTGAGTGGATTTCACTGTGTTAACTGAGAATCCATCTGCTTTTGCCAGATGTTAAATAATTAACCTCATCTCAGTCTGACATAATGTATTCTTAATAAAAACTTTTTTTTTTTCCTGAAGACTCTTGTGTAAGCTAACACAATTAACCCAGAGCCAATAAATAGACATGAGCCTTTCCACATGGCACCATGCCTTGCTCCCATGGGAGGAATGTATATGAGTGCTACATATTCACAAGTCCACCTCTCACAGTGAGGTTATCTTGGCAATTTTTGTGTTACTGGGTTCAACTGAAATCCATTTGGTCCAAAACCACTGCAAAGGGAGGTGAGCCTAAAACACAGTAGCAGCACTTCAGATCTTGTACAACTCCACGACTGCTCGTTCTACAGTATAATTTAGTGAAGCCTTTGGATGCTTAGATGTCATCCAACAGAGAAAATCCACTGGAGTGTCGCAGAACTCTGGAGCTGCCCCTCCACTGGAAGCCATGGGAAAGAAAATGTCAAAAATTTCTATGTCTTCTTAAAACACACTGTAACAAAGAAATTCACCAGTAACAAAATCTAGACAACCTTTTGGGTCCCTGGAATAACACAGAGGGAACGTGAATGGAAACATGAGATTGACCTTTTGTCCGCTTTCCCCTTACAAATCTTAAATTCAAAACACATTCTATACAGTATAATAGAACCTCAGAAGGACTAATGCATAGCCTATAGGACTGAAAAGGGGAGCAAAGAAGTAGGCAGAGTCAGAATGGTTTTCTTTGTAATTGCCTACTGCAGTTGGAATGAAACATTCTACTTAAATTATACTTTATTCTGTGGGGTTTTTTTTAGTTTCAAAAGTGCAGAGAAACTGCCAAAATGAAACATTCAGACTCCACTCAGTGTTAAATGACTGAAGATGATGTGCTTCCATGTAGTACAGTATCTCATTAAATCAGGGTCTAATCAAGCCATAAATGAAACATGTCAAGGCACTGGCTGGCCAAACTGTCTCATTAGTGTCCACCCTCCCCTTGCAGAAAATCTTCCATAAAGACCGACATTCAAAGTGGGAATACTTTTGTTTCATGAGGAATATGGAGGTGAACAGTGTGTAGTTATACTATAGGGTAACTTCAGTGTGCTCAGGAAGGGATTGAAGTTTAATTCTGCACAATGTACTGTTACTTCAGAGCACTTTCAACTCAGATTGATTTAAGAGAAATTGAAAATGCCAACGCATCTACATCTGAACCTAAAGGTAGTACCCATCTTACCTATTGATCTGTGTTCTGCAGAACCAGTGTTTGATTCCAGTAGCCATCAACCTCTGACTCTGAACCTACAGATGTGATGTCAGCTCTGCTGCTTTGAGGGCCATATTCTGCCCTGTATTCGACAGTACATTTGGAACCAACATGGTGAAGCAACTGAACATAGTAAATCCATTTGTAACAACTCCACAGCTCTTCACAGATTCATTCTATTTCTTCTGAAACATGTTCTTTTACCTGTTAGCAGTGTCAAAGCTAGAGAAGGATACAAGAGGAACACAAATATCTTTCCAGAATGCCTCTGTTTCAAGGGTGAGGAAAAAAGATATGGACAAACTTGGCATGACTGAGAATATATATAAACTCATTCCATATTTCTTTGCAAATGAATCTTGATAGAAATCTTCAGCACCTTCCATCTCTTGGCCAATGTCTCTGAATAACAGAACTCCCACTAAGATCTTCTACAAAAGTTGAATCAGAGGATGGAATACAACTCTCGTGTAGACAGCAGCAAAAATCTGACCTCCAGCATCTTGGAAAGGAGGGCAGGGTTGAGAAATAAAGCCCAAAAATTTCTTATAAATATTACCATGAGAGTTTTAAATATTCAGATAAGTACACATCATCGATCCTTAGCATCTCCTCCAAAAAACCACAAAGAATAGTATAATAAATGCTGGTAATAAATTATATTAATAAAAGGGAAAAGTGTAAGACTTCCACTGAGCATTTTGGAGAGCTGCAGGACTTAAATGACCCTTTTGCAATGTTGGAAAGTTTTCTAAAAAGAAATGTGTAAGTCTCATAAGCAGAGAGCTTAACTCCCAGCATTACAGAAGTCAGTGGGAGTTCTGCCACTGACTTAACAGATCATATTTTTCTAAGTGACTGGAAGAGAGGAAAGCATGTAGCAGAGTTTGCATTTGGAAGAAATGAAAGGAGTGTTGAATTTGCTGGAAGATGTCCTGGAAGAGTAAGGTTGCAAACATGAAGCATATGTGAAATTGGAATCAAAGTGGCTCCTCACGTGCATAAAGCCAAGCCCAGCACCAAATGCTCATGGAATTGGGATATTGAATGTTCTTAAAGAGAGGTCATATGTGTATGTCTGCTCGGAGGACACCCCATAACCACATCTGTCACTTCTTAGATTTCATTAAGAGACAGCTATTACACTCATCTTGGTATCAATAATAAACCATAACAGAATCTTTTTTTTTTTCTGTTTCAACTTTTTGGGCTCTTTCTCTTCATTAAACTTCACTACATCTCCCTTTGGAAGTTTGAATCTTTACATTAAAAATGAGAATTCAATAATTATTATGGTAAGTTAATTTAATGCACAGAAATTCTTTTTACATCATAGTCCATGGCAAAAAATTGTAAAATTTTTCTATCACTTAGCTCTTTCATTTACTGGTACCACTACCTTGTGAAAGTACCTGGTTTTATTTTTAATTGTGTCGAAGTTTCTTACCTCAAAATTACAAAACTTCAAAACAACTATTCCTAGAGTACAACCAAGTTCACTCTTTCTGTAGAACCTTTTCAAGACAGATATTAAAAACAAATTAAAAGAGGGTGAAGTGTACCAGTTGAGATTGTCCTGTGCTCATTCTAAAAAACTGAAACAACCACACAAAATAACAGAAGTCTAAAAAAATGAAAATCAGATAACATTCTTTTTCCATTTACAGAGCTAGTTTATGTTTTTAAAAAAAGAAAACTCACAAGTGACAAAGTCTCCCAAACTTCCAAGAGCAATTATCTGAATAAAAGCCAATATTAATTATACATTTCAGTCTTGGGAAGTGGGAGAAGTCAATCAAAGCAAAGTAATTCTGTTGCAGTCACTGAAGTATGTGCCTGACTCTAAGTATAAGAACTGGGGTTCGGTGTATGTTTCAGGTCCACGGTCTCAGCTGCATGCCTGGGACCTTAATTTCAGCAAGTACTGCCCATATGCCTGTCATAAATATTGTTTTGATTCTGCTGCTATGAATCAGAACAGCTGCAGGTTTTCAGAATTGCACGGGAGATCTGGTAAGCACACACACAAAAAAACAGGCATTTCCCCCCACTTAAGGAAACACAAATACCCTTATAAATGTCCCATGCTGTATCAGCAACAATACGTGCCAGCTAACACTATTGCTTTTTTATCACAGCTGTACTTTTATCATGTTTGAACACTGCCTCTCCCCATCACAGCACTCCTCCTGCTGTTTACCCCTTTGCCCTATCTTCGCATTCTCTCCGTGTAAGTATAATAAATGTGTAATGCGAGTGGTATTTCAGCCGGCGAAACCAGCAATCTCTCCCTGGCGCTGGCATTTCACCTTTGACTCAGCGCGCTGGAACCGTGCCGGATGCCGAGCTCCCACGTTCGCGGGCTGCCGCCCCCGGCCGCCGCCGAGCAGGGGCCAGGTACCAGACGTGCCACCAGCGACATCACCCAGCACGCTGCTGCCTATTACTAAATGTTACTCCTTTCAGTGGTGCTACAAATCGCACTACAACACTGTTGGGTAACAGTGAGAGTCCTCGTCACATTTTCTAACTTTTGCAAAAAGGGCTAAATCTCCCATTTCTCCCATCTCCTCCCTGCCCCTGCCAAGTCATGTCACTGACCAAGTGACACGGGAGCCAGCTTGTGACAACTGCCGTCCTATTCAGATGGTCTGAAGAGGGTCTTTATGCAACGGGAAAACCCCACAAAGTAAAATATTCTGCAAGATTGTTTCAGACACTCAGTTTATCTCTGTTTCATTGGAATGCTATTTGCAGAAAAGGCTGAATTTACAAAGCTCCTCCAAGTGCTAACTCCCGTGATTTTATTAGGAGTCTTGTGATACTTGTCCTGCTAAAGTCTCACTGCAGCATGGAAAATATTAGAGAATCCAGTATTTCATCATTAAACAAACCAAAGTCAGGCTTCACTGCTGGGAATAAAACTCACAATGCCTAGACCCTACAGGTTAAAAAGATAAATTCATCAATTTATGTGGGAGAAGTTGGAGGCAACTTAAGAGATTTATGCTTGCTACTGGCATTTTAGCACATACCCTGGGTTCGTGTCTCTAGTATACACGATGGTCCTGCTATAAAGGCATAAGACAGCAGCAGAATCCAGATCCAGACAGATTTAAAATTTCAGATGTCTCCAAGGCTGGGTTGGGTGGGTTGGCCCCACCCACAAGTGCTGTAAAGCTGTCTGTCACCAGAACAAGGAGGACAAAGCCCAGTCCAGCTCCCAGGAATGAAAAAGCTCAGCAATCGCTCACTTCCCCATGGGATAGGCAAGATGGGAGAAGGAAACACAGTCATGGTGTTGTATCACTCACCCCCTTATCCGAGGAGGAGGAGGACTGGCAGCTTGCCAGGACCTTTCACTCTATTCCTTTTTATGCTGTGCATGCGGAAAAGAAAAAGTAGGAATCCGGCCCCTCAGGTTTTGATTGCTAATAAGTTATCCATAGCGCCTAGTGAAAGGCATGCCTTAAAAGACATCGACGTTGGCACCTACTATTTTGTTTCGCAAAGGACTTCATCCTATCTCCCCCTCCCCCTCTTCCCCACTCACACTCACACTTCTAGGATTTTTCTGCTCCTCTCGTTGTTTTCATTAAGGATACAAGAATGGATCCAGACTCATTTTCAAAACAATTGTTAAGCAGTACAGAAACAGACTTATTTCCCTAAAAGTCTTTCTCCAGCAGTCTAGTTTAAAAGAAAAAAAAGAAAAAAAAAAAAGGACATGTTGAGAGAGAGAGAGAAACACCTCCATCCCACAGCAGGGAGAGGTTTTCAGTCCTTGGAGGCCCCTAGAGAACTTTGAACACATTTACTATTATCACAGCAGGGCAATAGCTTTTCAATGACATCATCTTCCCACTCCCTGTAACTCAGAACTCACCGTTCCCTGAACTAGATAGTCAGGAGGTTTGAGTGCCAAAGGTCTTACACCATAGTTTCACCTACAAGTACCAGGATTTACAGGCAGCCAGTGGCTCACCTGCTGCATCTGAAATAATCTGCTGGTGGCAAAGTTTTTTACTGTCTATACATCAATTCTAAAGCGTTACCCATGTCAAGCTGCAAGGTTTATTTCAAGACAGCCCTAGGAAGCTTGAGTCTAGTATTAGGATGATATGCGTTCATAA
>WEKY01056699.1:33858-53255 GCA_013390045.1 Picathartes gymnocephalus | reverse complement strand
AAAAAAAAAAAAAAGTATGAGCTTCTTAATATCCAAACTTAGGGCTCAATTATACTCACAGATGTATTCTGGCAGTGAGTCTGTGCATGGACAGGGAGAGCTGCCCACAGCAGAATGAATGTCCAAGGTATGCAGCAGCAAAGCCTCGTGAAAAATGAACCTTTGGGTCACAGTGATACTTTTTGGTGTCTGATACATTACACTGGAAACAAAGACAGTCTCAGGCAAATACAATTCCCTTCCACTGATACAGTCTGGAACACTGTAAGTGCAGTTTAGAGCCAACATTTGTTCTGTTTTAGGGAAAAAAGAAACGTATACAAACTGTTCTTTCCCATCCTGAAACAATGGCATAACACATGCTCGCTCCTTTACAGTGGTGAAATTCTGACAGTGATCTGAACAGCTGCTTAGCCACCAACCGCAGCATTTACAACTGGTTAATTACAGACATCCAAATCCTTGCAACACATTTTGCATTCATGGCCCAAACAGTATAATCAGTTACTTTATCCAGGACTGCACAATAAGATCTCTGTTTATCAGAGAACAGAGCATAGTAACTTATCCCAGATTCATCATTGTCAACTAAAACATATCAACTTACATTTTCTGTTTTCTTTTTTAAATGAAAGAGAAAGGGAAAAAAAAAAAGAAAAAGTGGATTTTTTTCTTTTGTAACAATGTTAGAGCAAGAAAACTGCAGATTAAGCTTGGCTAGCTTTTAACAGGATCCTTGTTCTGTGCCATGTTTATTACAATTTGATTGTAAAAATAGGGGGATGAAAAGGATGTTCATTGACACATTTCCCATGAGGATGATGACCTTCCTCTTGTGAGTAGCACTTCAGAAGTACGTTCATTCCATTGGAGTCCTCTGGACTTGGCTGAAGAACTCTGGCACAACAGACACAGGCCATGTAGGACTATCCATCACATGGCTTTCAGGAAGAACTAGCATAAATGATTCTGCAGGACAAATATTAAATACAGTAAACACAGTAAAACAAAACCAGAACCTGGGGAGACTATTTTGTTTGATTGAAAGGACCAGAGTTTTCTTTGTCCATGAGTGCCAAATCAATTTAAAAGTTTATAACTTCTCTTTCCTGGGGGGGGCAGGGAGGAGGGGGAAACTGAGGCACAAAGAACTGCAGATTTTCCATTGGCCCTTAAGTTTGGGGGCCTGATATGAGGCCCCCAAACTTTGATTTTGGACAGAAAAACAGGATGAAAGCTCCGAAGAATATGTAAGATAGCATGCACTCCCCCCATCTCTTATTAACAGGCTCAGCAAAGTCGTTTGTGTTGCACAGAATGAGTCAGTCACTGTGATTCACATACAGATCTGACAGATCATCCAGAATACAGCCTGCCAGACATTGCTCCCAGATAATGTTTGAAACACGGGGCATGGAGGGGATAATAATAACACTGAAGCTAAACACTGGATTGAGCTTTTATTTTTCATCCACTTTAACGGCAGAAAGAGCTTTTGCCAAGTGATTTTGCCCGGGAAATGAGTTCCAAGCCGTGATGTAAAAGCCCTAATGAATTCCTGCTCTGCTGACTCAGCAGTGCAGCAGGAGCAGACCCCCACTGCCTGCAAACCAGGCGAGTGCCCGTCCTGCGCAAACGTGACCGAAACCACTGTGTGCTTAATGTTTTTAAAGATAACTTAAGCGGGTCTTTAAAACCCACCACAGTCCAGAAAGCACTAGAGGTTATCTCTTAGGTGACAAGTGGAATGAACTTCCAGGTACTTTTCAAATCTCCTTCCTGTAAACAAGAAACAGCTGACGGTGATCCTGCAGATTCCAGTTGAGAAAGCTCTGGTGATATTAATGCACTATGTTGTGTCTAGAATCCCCTGATAGAATTACAACATTACTGTACACAGCTGGGTGGATATTATTATGTTGCACAAAGAAATAAGAGCTTATGCTATCAGGAGTAAATGCATCAGAGATCCAACACTAATGCACTGAAATACAAAGCTGGTGCCTCCAAATTTAGTACAGTGTGTTTTTCAATGGTAACTTTCTAACAACATGGACAAATAAAGCCATGCACACACTGGCAAGCTCCACTCTGTGGCTAGAGAAGTTTGCTGATGACAGTCTTGTTATTGTAACAGGAAGTGACTCAGCCTTGGCAACAGGAGATCAGATATTTTATTCAGAAGCATTAGGTCATTTTTTTTTTCCCCTAACCAACCAACAGTTTCACAAGGCAACTAGTTTTGTTTGAAAATAAATATCTATTTTGAAAGTGATTTGCTGAGGGAATGTAGCTAAACATTTATGGTTAGGAACAACCACTCAGTTTAATGCAAGGCATCTGGAAACCTCTTGTTCTTTTAACTCTAAAATTTGCTGCCTGTACAAAATCCAACCCCCCCAGGCAAGAATTCTCCCACATGGGTGAGTAAATTATAACCAGCCACATTATCATCATGAGAATGAGGATGAGTGAGAAGATTTGTGTCTGGACCGGTAACTTTCCATGACAATTAACGTGACTGATGTCACTGTTACAGTTAAAGTAAAACTACTTCACACAGGCATTACAGCTGAAGCAAATATGTGCCTTGTTGTAACGGCCTATTACATGATCTTTCATCAAGTACTTATAAATGGCACATGGTGTTATGCTGCTTCTCCTAAAATCAGCGTAAAAGAAAAAGTCTCTTAATACTTGGCACCCAGCCTAGCCAGAACAGTTTCTTTCCTTCTCCACTTCTGCACTGTTAATTATAGTGTGTACCTTTTGCATTACATATAAGTTCACACAACTATGTAGAAAGAGAAGAAACAGTTTTCCTTCAAATGCTACACTACTGTTACTCACTTTTGACTCAAGCACCTTTAAGCACAGTTCACAACTGCATAAAGGTTTCACAAAAAGAAACTAACTGTGCAAGCCAAATTCAAATTCTCCCTCTAACGACAGAGAGTAAACATGCCACCAGCTGCAGCACTCCTGGAACAGGATTTCATCATCTTTTGAATATTTTCCTGGTCTGTTGTCAGTTTTGTATTTTTAAGATGCCAAGGAAGCATTATACTCCACATTACAATGACTCAAATATCCCATACAAACATATAAATAACATATAAATACTAATGTCAGCTTTTTATCTTGGGCAGGGAGTAGCCAAAAAAAGAGTTCATGGGGTAACTTAAAAGCTCTATAGCAACAGTGTTTATCTATTGCCTCCACACTGTGTCCAGAGCCTAATTTTAGGTATTAAAAATAAAACTCTGGACAATTTCCCGCAACAGGCACTGCAAGAACACAGCGAGGCCTCAAGCATTCTTCTTTAACATCAAAATGCACTACTGTTTTAAATGTGTAAAAACTAAAATTATTTGAAAAGCCATTGCAGTGAATATGAGTTTACAATTCAGCATAAAATGAAACACGTCCTGAAAAGCCTCAGCACTCTTCATCATTTCACTGTTGTCTTCCTTGTGACACAGGCAACATTTTATAATTCCAGCCCATGAAAACAGAAGATTTCATAATTTTGCTGTTAAAGCAACATGGTTTTCTGTGCTCTGTCAAACAGCATTTTTATCTTCTAGCAGTAAAAAATAGCTACCTTGTTCCACCATCTGCCAAAAACTACTAAACCACAGGGTGTGCTTCTGTGATTTCAAATTGCAGAAGCTTAAGTAACGTCAGTGTTATAACTATTAAATATACTGACAATCAGACCCTAACATTTTCAAAGTACTGTGGCACATTATTTAAGAAAGGTATTTCAATCAAACTCTTCCAGGGTTTAACTGCTATCATGGTTTAGCTTTCAGTCAGCTGTCCCACCCGAGCACTGCTATAAATTAAGTGGTTTTAACATCCTGAAGCGCTGGACAAAGCCTCGCTATCTATTCATAACTTAAAACTGAATTTGAGAAACCATGTTTCTTTTTTCCAACTGTATAACCATAGAACACAATATGAAAATAATTCCAGCTCTACTGCAAAATTCCTCCTATCCTGTATCTTGTCTCATGGTACACTGCTGCAAGTGTCAAAAAAAACAACTGGGAACTGGAATTTTATATCTGAATACTCACACACAGATATGCAACTTTTTTGTATATCTCATATTTGCTCCGTCAGACTTGAAACATAAACCCTCAGCGCTTTAACACTTGAAGGATAATAAAAGGAACTTATTTATTATCTACATTTCACTACTTTAAAGCCAATGTTGTACTTTTCTGGGACCTCACATTTAATATATGAATGCTTGGAGTCAGCTTTCTCTGTGTTAAATTCAACAGGCACGAATATATTGCCATCTTCCATTGGCACCGTGTCAGTTTTATGATTACAAATCCTCCATTCGCATGTGTTCTCAAAAGTACTCATGTTTTAATGGGCCTCCATCATATTAGAAGCCTTAATCTAGGAACTGACAAGTTTCAGCCCTGATGTTATATTTCTTCCTGAAATAGAGCCTCCAGAGCTCTGATTTAGCACACTCAGCCAGGAGCAGCAGTTGACAGGAACAGATAAACTGTAACATGCTTGTTACTGTGTGCACCTCCCAGCCTCATGTCAGGCCAGGCTGACCCAAGAGCTGGGGAAGGAAAGGGCATTCTGAATTTTTCAAATTAGTGGCCTTTTTTTTTTTTTTTTTTTTTTTTTTCCTTTTTTTTCTGGGATGGAATATTATTTTAACTTGTTGTAAGGCACAGTACCCACTAACAATATTCATGTTTTGTAAACCTACGAAGATAATACAGATTGCATTTTCATAAGGACAATTTTTTTTTTTCAGTTGTACACATTTGGGATGGTGCTGTAATGCATTTTAATGGCTTCGAGTTCTAACATGGAAAGATTCTGAAAACTCATTTTGGTCATGCAGAATGAATTCTCTATAAAATACACAAGTTTTTGGTGGAATACAAATACCACACATAGACAGAGAGACCTATTAAATAATATTCTGATGTTTTTTCTCTTCACTGTGTACTGCATCATATAAAATAAGGGAAATAATGAAACTGTGCAGAAATTCTGTAGAACCAAAAAAGGAAATGGGCTGCATAGGAGACAAGTTCTCCTTGAAACCAAAGACACAGAAACTCTAGTCAGAAAAAGTATTTCAGAAAGAGGTCTTCATTTACCTAACTCATTCTAAAAGCCTAACTGGGCCACAGAAGCAATAGTCAGAGAGAAAAACAAACCCTTATGAATCCCAGGAATTAATAGAGAAAATGTATTCTACTGAAATTACGTAATAACCTAATGTAGAAAAAGTATGGTCTTGCGAATATTCTTCACTTCCCTAAGGATCTCGCTGTATAGCAGAGGCCAGTACTGGGACCAGTGGAGTTTAACATCTCTGCTGGTGACGCGGACAGTGGGGTCAGGGCACCCTCAGCAGGTTTGACACCGAGCTGATGGGTGCAGGCACTCTGGAGGGAAGGGATGCCATCCAGAGGGACCCGGGCAGGCTGGAGAGCTGGGCACAGGGGAAACTCCTGAAGTTCAACATGGTCCTGTGTAAGGCTCTGCATGTGGGTCAGGGCAATCCCAAGGACAAGCACGGCCTGAGGGATGAACGGCTTGAGAACAGCCCAGAGGAGAAGGACCTGGGGGTGTTGTTGGATGAGAAGCTCAACACGGCCCAGCAATGTGCACTAGCAAAAACAATGTTCAAAAATAGGATACAGGAATACTAACAGAGAGCTGGGTGCAGCTACACTGCACTGTCGAATCTTGAAGCTCAGAAACATTCTTTGCCCTTCCCAGCTTTCATGCAGAGTTCATGATATTTATTGACAAACTAAAGCTCAGGATACTGAACTGACTTTTAAAGACATCAAATCATCCCTTTCCTCAGTTCTTAATGTGATTGTGATCTGAGGTTGTGCATGCCTAGAAAAGGTTAGAATTGTGTTCAATATTGTCTAACCAATGAGCCACAAGTCCAGCACCTACCAGAACCTCTGGATGTCAATTGCAAACATGAATCTCTTGCCAGTACAAATAGGATTTCAACTATTAATCCTTGTCCTCAAAAAAAAAAAAAAAAAAAAAAAAAAAAAAATCATATGCGTGCAGTTTTTGTCATGAATTCTAAACTCCCCACTGAAGATTATAAACATTTACTCAATACTATAAAATTGTACCAAGCAACAGGCTTTTCTGCTCCAATTCCTCTTCTGAGCTGTCTATTTCTCATGCCGCAGTTTAAACATATTTCCTGTTAGCTACAAAATGGGGAAAGAGCAATCATTGTACACAGTTCTTAACAACAGTAATGTGTTTCCATCTCTGAAGAGTGAGAGCCTGCCGAGCCAGCACTATAATGGTCATAAACGTGCTTTTTGAATAAGTTCAATAAATTCAATGCACTTCTTGTTAAAATTATTGCAACAGAGATATTCTACTAACAGAAGTGAAGGCAGACAACACTTCTGCATATTTATGAAAGTATTTGCAGCTTTGATTTGAGAAATTTGACATATTATAACAAAAGAGGAAAGCAAACCTTATTTGGAAAATCTAAGCAAAAAAAAGTATGAGTGAGAAAAGTGAAAAAAAACAAACAAGCAGGTCTTTAAAAATATTTGGGGGCTCCCAGAAAGACATTTCCTGAGTTCTTTATGACTATCTGAATCTCACAAACAATAAGGATAGGAGTCATGGCTCTAAGAGTAAAGTTGTACGGGAAACATGACATCCAAGGACACGTGGCAGGTACAGGCAAAATGCCAGTGATGATGGAGAACAGTCACCCTGACGACAACAGCAGTCCTCTTGAAGAGAACATGCCAGACAGTGAATATCCACTCCCATGAGAGAGTCTGAAAGACTAAGGTGTGTTGGAGGTGAGTAAGTGCCAGCTCAGATCTGCCTCCAGCTCTGCTATCTCAAACTAACACAAGGACAACCTCGACTGCCTTTTAAACAACAGCACTGCAAACTACATTAAACTTCCCTTCTTTCCTGTTGTGTACTGTGCAGCTGCTGGGCAATCACCATTGCTCCTTGCTTTTTGATTGAGCTTGAAAGTGAGAACTGAGATAACAACTCTAGTTGAGTGGTTATTTCAAAAGGCAAAAAGCCTGTTTAAAAGCTGAAATATGTCTGCTATGTATCCCAAAAATTGAACACATGTTTATTGCTTAGTGACTAAAGAACTTGTGATGCCATCAGAATACTAGTTTCTATGCTATAGAAACATAATATTTTGCTCCTAAGAAGCTAAGCATAACTTAATATTAAAAGTGACCCATAGCAGGTGATTTTCATGATGACACAAGGGTGACACAAGCAAGTGACCCATAGCAGGTGATTTTCATGATGACACAAGGGTGGCACAAGCAATCATGAGTCCAGTAAGGGTGGACTCATGAGCTCAGAGCTGCAACATGTGAGATGAGTGGAAGGGACATACCTACATATAGAGCCTAAACCCCTAAAACCGACAACCATCAATAAAATAACACTAAAGAAACAAACAGAAATTAAATTCATGGACATCAGATCTCTAACAGGTTTTTTTACGGCACAGATGTAGTATCTAAAATCACTAGTCCAGCAGTTCTGAATGCTCAGGAAGTACAAAGGGAATGAACTGCAGAAAGCACATAGCCTCACAAACTCTCCCTCTCTAAAAATATTGCCACTGGGCTTTTGTCCTTGTTATTTTAAAGGGAGAACGTGACTCTAGTCCTTCATTACCACAAGTTCTGAAGTTGAATTTCTGGCATTTCCACATAAATTTTATTATGGTTGAAGAGAGAATACTGAAACTGATACACCACTCATGTGATCCTGTAGGGCTGCCTTCCTTTACTGCTAATAATGAGATTTTCATTCCACTACCCCTACTACAAGATTTCCCAGTCTAAACAAATTACATAAAACATCCTAGTTTCCAGTCTAGACCTTTGCATAACTACTTTCTATGCAATTCTTCTTTTGCCTGTCATGTTTATTAATGTTCTTTCTCTCTGATATTCCTTCCTCTTCATTCAGAGGACAAATCTCTCTTTGCCTAAATGAGCATAATTTTGTATTTTCTCTCTCTCTGAACAAAAGTTCTCTAGGCCATGTGTCACCCTTCTCTGCTACTTGCTCATGCAGTGTATTTCCTATTACTGGGATTCCAGACATGATGCAACTTAGGACTTTGCACAGTAGCATCTAACTCTGGAAGTGCTTTTTGCACACCACGACTTCATTTACCTTCCTGCCACTGGATGAGATCCTTCCTGATCTCATGATCAGGTGATCTCCTGATCAGTGATGAAATGGCCTATTCCTTCTTCTGTCAAGACAAACTGATGATCTCCTACAGTGCAAAATAAATCCTTGGGTTTGGTACATAAGTGCATGACCCTGAATTTAGACTGACTTTCCCTTTCAGTTGGTATTACCCCAGCCCTCAAGGCCATTTCTTTCCCTGTGGTGCTACAGTACGATCTATCTCTGTATTGACAACATCTCCCAGCTTTGTGCCACCAGTATATTTCATCACTACATTCCTACTTCTTCTGCCTGCCAAGATATGGAATGGAAATATTAATAACATTTCTACGTGCAATATCTGTTCAAATTTTTCATGAAGTCCAGGAAAATTAGATCTGTCAGAGTTCCCTTGAGAAAAATCTATTGATTTTCTCTTGATAAGAGAAAATCTATTCTTTTATCAGTGAAATGTCTAATTAATGATATATGTTAGCCTAATGAAATCTAAATTAGACACCAGAGAAGTCTCTTGGAAAACCAGCAGAAGGATCATAACTCTGTATTTTTAATCTGATTGAGGTAATATTAAAACCTGAAAAGAATTCAAATGATCTCCTGTAATACTAAAACCAACATCCAACAGATGCATTAAATAAATACACTAAATATTATTTGTCAGTCTACTTAAAATTCATGCTACTAGTCTAAAACTCTGTATTTTCTTATATCACAGTTGTGTCAGTGGCAGGTTTGGGCAGTTTTTCACCAGTTTGTTGCCACTTCAGGGTTTCCTCAAATGTAAAAATCCAGTGACAGCCTATTTATTTTCATGTTAGAATTCAGATTTTCAGCTATTCACCTGTCTCATGGAAAATAGTTTTAGAATTAAAAATAAAGGTTAAATTTTTTAGCAGCATGTGAGTGTCAGTTGCAGTTAGGCACATGCAGAACTTTTGAGGGGCTAGGGAAAAAAGGAATTTTACAAGTAATCAAATATCATACTGAGAGTTGGCATTATATTGAATTTTCAAAGAAAAGTCATTTGACAAAGCAATTGTCGCTCTAGAGATTTTATATGTCATCTGTACTATTGCAATTGTACTGAAATAAAAGTATATCCACTGAGATATTATGATGGATAAAAGAATTACATATATTGTGTATTTATCTGTCTCTGTCCTACTTCAGCCTCCTGGTATGAACATGCATGTTCCATATGCCATTTCAAGACTGAAGCACGGATGATGGATACATGAATGTGTCTCAAGAATCAAAGAAAATAAAGCAACACTGAAACACTGTAGGAAGCAACTGAATGGACTGGAAAGGACTGTTTTGGGTGACAGTCTGAGATGGGAGGTTTGTGTTTGGAGTCACTGCTGGACCCTGGGATGCACCTTGCAGGTTAAATAACAGTCCTGGCAAAGACCCCTGTCCTTGGCCAGACAAGCACAACCACTTATTCCGGCTGAAGAGGCTGTGGCAGGTGTCTTGCCCTTTGGCAATGTGCAGATTAAGCTCCTGTTGCTGGGCCCTCTACCTGAAGCTACGCCAATGGTTATTCAGTTCTAAGAGCTATTGCTGAATGCTGCTCTCTGGAAAAGCAGGACTACATGAAACCAGCTGAGTTCAGTGTTTGCAGGAGCTACTTACTTGTGGATGATATTCACAGGACTGTATTTCAGTGGCACAGGAAGTAGCTAATAAAAAATTGTGTTTACTCTCTGTGTAGAACTATTGTTATAAGTCACAGAAGTGCTCATACTAGTGCCCTTTTTTAAACACTTTCCATAACATATTTTCAATAAGAAATCTTTCCTGAGACTGTGTTCAGAGTCCACATTCATTAACCTTCCAAGCATGCCACAAGGCTCATCTTTTCATCCCACAGGGATTTGGGAAGATTGAAAGCTACTGGATTAAAAGGAATTTCACTTGAGCAAGCAGTGTTTCTATTTCAGAAAAACCTCCAGGAGACCTTATTTACATTTAATTGCATTTTTCTCAATTTTTGATTTTTGTGTCATTTTAATTTGTGAAGCAGCATCTATAGCATTGTCTGATATTTTACAAAAGTGCCAAGACACAACATGCTCTGAGTTACAGTTCCTGGAGGCAGGGAACTGATGGTATTTTAATTATCTGTACACATGCACCATTGTGTGCTCGTGTCTTTAAACATTCAGATAAGAAGTTTTTACTCGCCTTTGAACAAGGAGAATGCCCAACATTTTTGTGCCTCCCTCAGTGCTCTCCACTCTGACTAGTCATTCTTTTTCCTTCTACAACTTCTCCCCTGTGATCATGCTGAGGCATATCCCCTTTCAAATGATGAGACAACCTTCCTGAAAGAAACATGGCCTTTTCAACAGTTGCTTCCCATATCACTAAAAAAATAACACTATGAACATCAGCCAGAAGCTAGAGAGCAACTCCACAGTGCCTTGGGCCCTGCAACAGCACAAAGGAGCAAAGGATAGCAACCCCCAAAGTTCTCACTTCAGAGGACCTTCCCACCCGGTAACAACCCTGAGTCACAGTGAAGCAAAAGCCATCTGTTCATCTGGACACAGATACCACTTGTCAGTGAACAGGAAATGTTTCCACTGAGAATCTCACAGCAGTGTAAATCTCCCTGTGTAGACAAACTTTTGGTGTTTCAGATCTAGTCTGCAAATTGGGAACAGTGCAGCTCCCTTTTACTCTGCTTTGTCTGTTATCTTTTTTCCAAAACCAGGCTGGTCAGGCAAAAGATTGGCTGTGTGGATGTATTTACAGCTTGGCCAGTACCATGGGGCCTCCAAGACAGCTCGTGAGTCCAGCAGTTCTCATCAAAAGCCAAGCATTCAAATGCAGCAACAGAGCACCACCATCTCAGGGCCATGATCCCGAGGCCCTACAGCAGCAGCACCTTCCTACTCCTCCTTTCCATTCCCACTGCTACATGACTGAGCTCAGCTGGGACCCCTCAAAAGATGGGAAACTGCCCAATGTTACATCCTCCCCCCTAAAGACATCCCTGAGTTTGGCTATTGATGAAACTGGGAAAAATGCAGTCATAATTAGTATGTTGCATGTTGAAATAGTGGCAGAAATACACTCTGTAAAGGGACCAATCAGTCCTAATTAAAATCATGTTGAACTAATCCTTTTGGGATGGGGACTGTCACTTAGTGTTTGTTCTTTCCATATGTAGCCCAATGGCATTCAGCATTGATGATGCATTTAGGGGTTATCACAATATAGGCAATGAAGAATAATAACTACAAAAGTATAAATTTCATGCTTTTTTCCTAGGATGACTGCTTCTGTAGGCATCTTATATCAATTTGCTTGACTATTGCATAGTTTGGGCTACCACTGTGTAAACGTTCAGCAACTCAAATGTGCAGGATGGGTGTCTAATAATTTTCATGTGTGTAATGTTTTGATCAAATTATTTCCACGTTCATTTTCATGGAATACTTTTCAAGTGGACAAGACACAAAAAATCAGAAAAACTCTTAAAAGTTTTACTGTACTGAAGACATTCATAATGACAACATTTAAAAAGAATGAGAAAGCACTTCTTACTTCTATTAAAATTAGAACATTTACATTCAAATTTATAACACGTACGCACAATTATGTCAAAGGTGCCATCAGCATTCTATAAAACAAAGTGTGATTGCCTATTAAAACAGATAACACCAAAAAGATTAGCTGGTTAAAAATTTTATCCCTCCAGTTAAAACAACAAGATAATGTATTTGCTTCAAATACAACTTTTGATTTCTGTCATGCCTCTGAAATTCATGATTTCCAAATGGATGCCAAATGAGATTTTAAAAAATGCCCACTCAAATTTCCTAAACTGCAAGAGAATGGAAAAGATGGAGAAAGATTTTGCCTTCTGTGTATGCTTACTAACTTAATTGTTTTTCCCTTAAAAAAAGCAAGTTGTCTTGAGCATTTAAACTCAAAAAAGGGCTCATTTAAAGCAAAACATTTTTATTTGACAAAGAAACTTCTAAGATATCTCCTAAAAAAAGTTTACATATTTTTGAGGGAGAGTGATTAGATGCAAGTAACAGGTAAAGAAGACAGAGAACATCCACATTTAATTAAAAAATATTCATGGATGATTTCTGCACCAGGTGAAGATCACACAGCATACACCACCAAAGAATACAGGCAAGCTTTGCTGGAGGAGTCTTGAAGGAAGCTGCCTATCTCCTGGGGAAAGGAAAAAAGTATTCAGGAGGAAAAAACTTTAAAAGGCTGTGAAATTGCCAGGAGGATATGCAATGTCCACCACAGATAAGAACTCCATCAGGTTGCAAATGTGTAGGAATAAGGTTAACACTTCGGTTGTTATTCAAAAGCAAATGAAAGATGAGCTTATGATATCAAGCCTGGATTACGACTCAGAAGATCTGAGTTCATTTCTTGGCTCTGCCATATTCTCTCTTTGTGATTTTGGGCCAGAGCTAACATTTGGCATAGAGTGAAGGAAGGAAGTAGTATCCTTTCTGTATAGTTAGGGAACTGAGACCCAGAGATAATACTAGCCAAGAATTCACAATGCTTTACCAGCATTTACATGTCCAATAAATTTCCATGCAGAGAAAAATGACTGAGAGTTGAGAGGTATCTTTGTGGGTCTGATCCTCCAATTACGTGTGTGTTTCTGCTTCCTCATTATGGATTCAGATAAAAAATCCTTTCTCTCACACTGAACAAAGGGTGGGGTTTTTTGTTGGCTGGGTTTTTGTTTGGGTTTTGCTTGTATGGTTGGTTGGTTGGTGTTTTTTGTTTTGGTATTTGGGGAGAGGGGACTTTTTACACAGTCATTTAAAAATTTCTTATGACTTCATAGTCTCATAACGAGCACTCAAGAAGCCTCCATGAAAGAAAAAGGAACTAGCTATTATGTGTGTTTATATGTCATATATGCCCATTCACCTCGGATACGTACAGAGTAAGTATCTTTATTTTATTTTTGCTATCATCCTAGTGCACAATAGCAACAATGACAACAGTATGAGTGTATTGACGGGGGTTTACACAGCAAACAGCAATTTCCCTGAATTCCTACACGCCAGGCTGGGCTTTGGCACTGACTGGGACTAAACCCTGAGCACTTCAGTGGAAACTCAGGGTTACTTCATCATAGTCACTTGCTTTTCACTTCCTTTTCCCTGTTGATGTCCCAAAGCTACCAGAATTACCCTGATGTGAATGAGATCTGAATCCTGACCATTGGCAGCAGTTACAGAAAACAGGAAATGGGGTTTTTCAAATAACAATAGGTGGGAACAGTGAGTAAAGGTTCACTATGTGGTAACAGTGCTGACTCTTTAATGACTATGTTTATTTCCTTGTGTCCCAAGGAAGGCCACAGTTCATTTTGCTCTCAAATATGTACATATTGACATGTGCTTATCAGACTTTGTATCTATTTTTGCAGTTTAAGTTAACGGAGGTGGGGGGTGAATCAGCAGACTCCTTCAGACTACTTCTCATAAGGAGCGACACAATGAGATTGCTCTCCTGTGCCATGGAAAGTCAAGCTGCCAGGGGCAAAAGGCTCATCCTATACCTTGTTAAGGGAAAAGTTCCCTATTGATACAGTAACAGGCATTTTTTCCCTCCCATTCACCACAGAAAGGAGTACTGTGACACAGAGAAATCCCTGAAACCCTTTACAAAACTTACAACCCATACAATGCACTTCACATGAAGTCAGAGCACAGACGTTACAAGCTGGAAAAGCTATCCTGGGCCATGTAGTTCATTCCAAGCAGAGGTCTGCCGTTCTTGGCTGAGGCTTCCACACAACTCCTTGTCTAGTCTTGCCATGACTAATTCCCAGAAAAGGCAGTTTCACAACCACCCCGGCCAGCCAGCCCTGTGTCTAATTGGCATCACTGCTTAGAAAGACTTCCTTGCATTCTCCTATGAAAGTTTGCAGCTACAATCTAATTCTATGTACTTTTACTAAGCCTTACAAGCAGCTAGTGAGACAGCCCAGCTATTTTTAACAACCATTAGTCCTCCAGTCTTTCGCTTCACAAAATGACTGGTTCTTATTGGGTTCCTTTTCTCACAGCTTCCAAAATTGGTCTGAATTAAGTTCGCCAGCTTAATGCTCTGTTAAATAATGCTCACTAATTAGCAGCAGCAAAAACTAAAGGCCAGTCATATGAAAATGAAAAAATGCCCAGTGACACAAGTGTTTTATTTTTTTTTTCTTAGATCAAGCTGCTTTTTAATCATTAATCATAGCAAATTCTGCTCCTCCACCTGGAGAAGCAGTCAGTAAACTACCCAAAAGCAGCCAAGGAACTTGTCAGACAAGTTCCAGTTGTTCTGATTTGCTACTTATGAGGCTGCTCACCCTAAACCCCATCTTTCGTAAAGATGCTTTGCAAAGAATGTGTGCTTTTCTTTTTACAGATTACTCATATTTACAAAGTATTTACGAAGAAAGGTCTGGAAGGTTACCTCCTTTTTTTTTTTTTTTTTTAAGAATAGAAGATGTTTTACATCATGGAAAATTTTATGCACTGCTAGAAAAGTAGTCATCTTAAAGTTCAGATCTCACAAAAATGAAAACTGTTAACTTTTTATAAGTTCAATTTTTATTTACTCTGTACAAGATGAGTGCTTTTAAATACTTTATAAAACCACACATGATATTTGTTATATTAGAATATTAAGCAGACTGTTAAACTGAGCCTCTTGTGGAAATAAGGTGTAATTTTGTCCTAATACAGACACAGAAGAAAGAGCTGAAAAGTGAATGTACGTTTTGCTCAGAAATATGTCCAGCACCTAAACATCAGGGAGGAAAAAAAGACTTTTTTAAAACATAAAGACAACACAGGTACACGAGGAAACATATTTAATAACCTGTTTGCAAGTAGGCCACTACAGGATCGTCACTCGTAACTGCAGCAGCAAGAGACAGCATCACCTTTCCAGTGCCAGTTATGGAAATGGAAACTGTAATTGCCTTCAAGGTGAGGGTATGGACACTTAAGGAAGAAATTCTACAATACATCTGCCTGAAAAAGGATTGTCTGCTGACACCTTTTGTTCTAATGCTGTTTCTGGGTGCTGATGGAGATCACAGGCCAGTTCCCAGAGCACTACCATCTCACTGACTGTTTAGGCACATCTAGGGGAATTAAAGTGAAAACAGGAGTTTAAAAAGCATGAACTCCAAGGCTCCGTAGCAGGCAAACTGTAGAAATTACAGTGTTGTGGGTTTCATCTGAAGAGAAAAACAAACAACAAACCAGAATGACAAAAAACACACAACACACCGCCTCTGACTCAGTTGAGGGTCATTAATTCATGTTCTCTTCACATTAGCTAATGACAACCATTTTTTCCCCTCTACTCTGGTTAATTTTTTACCAGTATTTGTAGGGAAACACATCACCTCTGCTGTTTTCTGAGTCTGCTGAACAAGTTCAGGTCACATTTATCTAAATTCTTCCTTACTGTATTTTTATCATTGTGTCTTTTAAGTTCATTTACCTTTTTCTAGTTTTAGGCTAGTTTATGGTCTGAAACGTAAGTCTCTGACTCTTTCAGAGTGACAGATCAGGAATCACCCCACTTGCTTGCCTACTCATTACAGTTCTATTTATGTATCCTCAAAGAGCATTTACTTTATCTGTGGCAGAATCACATCGCATGCTAGTTTTCAGTTTAGCAACTTGCCACCTTGGAAGCAGATAGTTTCAAGCAGTGTTCTCTGCTATCTGACAATGCTTTCATGCAATTGACACCCTCTCTCTCTCTTTTTTTCCCAAGTAAAGTCCATTTATCCTAATTAAACCAAAAGCTATTGATTCCTGCCTATTTCATCTAACCTCCCTGCATCTGGCTGTACATAAACCATATTCAGGAGGTTTTATCCTCCTCTTACTCTCAGCACTGAATACAATGCAGACCAAGTTGATGTGTCCTCTAAAAATGCATGAATATTCTAAGAACAGAACAGGTGCTCCCCCTGCCTCATGTGGAGCTCAGCCCACCTGGAAAACACCGTCTGTCACCTGCTACTTTGGAGAGCAGATTTTCCAGGAACAGTCTACCATTCCTGACAAAAGTGATTACTATGGAGAAGTGGTGGGGTATGTGATATGCCAATACAGCTTTTCAGATAGAATCTTACTAAAGTTAATGAAGCAAAAGGAAAGGGGAAAAAAAACCTAAAAAACCCCAAAAAACCGCAGCATACAGGTTTTTTTTTTTTCCCTGCACATATTTGCAAATTAGCAGTCTTAAAGTGGTAAATTGGCTGCTTCTAAATTGTGGACAGTCCTATTTAAAAGCTATTGTGAAACTTCACAGGCGAAGGTCTGACATTTGAAGCAATCCTATATAACTTATACTAATTCTTGCTACTTTTATAAATGGTGTTGATCCTGTTAAAAACACAGGGAACATTTACAGAATTGGAAGTAAGTCTGCAACTACCTCTATGTAATCAAGGGCATCGACCATGAATTAAGAGTATACCAGTGACAAGAAAATCATCCAAGGAACTTGGTAGCTCTATTCCTTTCTAACTCACTAGCACTGCCCAGTCAGTATACACACTTCACACACATAAATGAAGAGGCCTCTGCTCTAAATCAGGGTCTTTGTCCTTGGCACATCTAAATAAAGTTGTGTAGTCCCAAAGGACTGACTGATTTTGCTTAGGATTTTTTTAAAGTTAGAACATGTTTTCTTTTAAGGTTTTCAAGGTAAATTTCATCCTGGCTCATGATTGAAAAAATCCCAGTAGTATATAATGGATATTTGAAACTTAACTGCTTTGTATAGCTTCAAGAAAGTCATTAGGGACTAAATTATATCTTCAAGTATATTCACTAGCTCATTCTTTCATTTTCTTTCATTTTGGGGTCTATTAAAATTTGTCCTAACGTTTATTATCCTCCATAGACTACAATAAATTCCCTTCAACTCACATGCCATCCCTTCGTTCCACATGTCTGCTATTAGTGCCAGTAGTTTCCCTTCAGTTTGTGTTCCACGGAACAGTCTCCTAAACCACAGCATGTTTTTGACTCACCATTTCATTTTAATTCCTGATTAAATACATACTGGGTAAAAACACTTTGTCTGTTTTCCTTACTCTGCAGTCTTATCCATTCTTTCTTATCTGGGTTTGACCTTTAGTTCAATTGATGCTTTTTGATACTTGAAATTAAAATTTGTTAGTACAGTTGCAATCTAGAACTAACTCATCCAGTGACACATATGTCAATTTTCTTTTGCCCATTGATAATTGTCTAATGAAAGCCAGTATTTAATCAGAATATAACTTAAACAGTTTTTACTGCACAATAGTCACATCTGTGCCATAGTTTCCTTTGATTTGGTTCATTTTTTCCTACAGCAGGATTCTTCATGCCACTCATCCAATCACAGACTGACAGCAGTGCAGAAAACCTTACTTATTAAAGAGGCATTTCATTTAAGGACCTTTGCATCTCCATCAATTTACATCTGCTATTTCCAGTTGTCCTTCACTGGGGAATACTGCCCATACAAAATAAGATCCTTATGCCTCAAACTCCACGTGGGCAGAGTCAACCTCATCCAGCCTCTGACAAGCCCAGATTTCTCTGACAAGACACACAGCTGAAAAGGAGGCAAGTGTAAAATAGAAAGAGTGGATAGTTGCCTTTACAGTCACTGTGTTTGAAAATAAAATCTTCTCTAAACAGGGAACTGGTCAGTTAAAAAAACACTAATGATTCCCAGAGTTATGTTACCAGGCTATATTTGACTGGAGCCCACACCACATTTCAGGCCAAAAAATATTTTACTCCACAGAACTAAAAGTAGGCTCAAGTAAGGTGTATAATTCATCTACTTAAGAGGGCCCTTTTTTTTTCCTTCTGCACTTTTCCTCAGAGGATCTAGTTTTGGCCACAAGTTGACACAAAATGACCTGCACTATCTGTTGCCTGCAAGGCAATTTTGGATATATATTTACATGTTTGGCCGTGTGAAACCAAATAAAGAATTACTAATTCAACCAAGTGTGCATAATTATGTGGATTTAGACGTTTTGTGTTTTCAGCATTGCCTTGTTTTTTTAAAAATAAAATAATGCTCTAATTGACCTTACACTTACTTTTTTCCCATAGACACAGGAAAACCAACCATGAACACCACTTGTTTGTTTAAGGAATCAGCATATTAATTTATGAGGGGCTCAGAGATGGAAAGTTAGACTGATATTTTCACACCTGTGATCACCAGCTCACAGAACACAGTAGGCAGAAGAAATTAAACACTTCAGTTACCGTCTGTAGGCAACCAGCAACAGATACAGAGAAAAGTGGGGAAATGGAAAGAACAGAGCTGAGATTACGATGGAAACAGCAGAAAATTAGAAATCCTTTAATAAAAAACACATTAGGACTGTTTGTTCCATGTACTGGACACACCTTTGGACAGCTAATGACCACAGTTTCTTAAATTATATTAAGACATTCACATCATTGACAAGTCTAGTCTTAAAAAAGCTGACACTCCATCAACACAAATAACTATCTATGCTTAGGTGGAATTGACAGCAGCAGTGTCAGATGGTGCTGGCCAGGAGCGTTCACTATGGTGTTCATCCATGCAAAGCTCCAGGACCATCATTCAGGTCTGCTTTGTCACCCAGCACCCTGTCCAAGGTGTCGTTGAGGCCTCCCCAACTGTCCCTCGGGGGACAAAGGAAGCACAGAAACATCCGAACCCCCCTGCTCAAGGGAAAGCTCAGAGCAGGGGACCCGCACAGCCTGGCGGAGTTGCTTTGCAGCCTCATGGAGAAGGTGCTGTGGGGGGATCACGGTTACCCCCGGACCGACGGGACAGCCCTGCTCAGGCCCGGGGTGTCACGGTTACCCCCGGACCGACGGGACAGCCCTGCTCAGGCCCGGGGTGTCACGGTTACCCCCGGACCGACGGGACTGCCCTGCTCAGGCCCGGGTTGTCACGGTTACCCCCAGACAGACAGCACCCATCGGGACTGCCCTGCTCAGGCCCGGGGTGTCACGGTTACCCCCGGACGGCCAGCACACGTCGGGACTGCCCTGCTCACGCCCGGCTCCGCAGCGCCCCCCGCGGCCGCCGCCGGCAGCGCCGCGCGCTCGCCGCTCCCCTCCCCCGCG
>WEKY01056699.1:243-23047 GCA_013390045.1 Picathartes gymnocephalus | reverse complement strand
TTTTTTTTTTTTTAATGCCCAGAGAGATTGTACTGAAAAAACAGCAGTGTGTGTAGGAAAAAAGACTACTGACAGAGCTATTGGGCAAGAAGGAAACTACAAAGCAGAAGGCAATAGTGCATTTCAACATGCACATCTACTGCAGGTTTGCTTAATTCTGGATTTTGAAATGCAGAGCAGAGGGGAAGAGACATGAATTTGAGGGTGAAGAAGTCAGGTTGCTGAGGTATGGACATGGATTAGTAGCCTCTGCAAGTTCCAACAGCTTCAGCTGAGGTTGGAAAGGTGAAAAGGACAGAGCCTGTGAGCCAACGTGTTAGCACAGAGGTTAGATATGGCATGTTTGTGCAACTGTCAAGATGAAACAGTTAAAATCCCAAAACAACCCGTTTGTGTGCTTGTTTTGGGGTTTTTTTAATCCTCTTGGGTGTGAAAAATCCAGGCATACAAGTGGTCAGTGCAAGTGGGGCATATCACAGTTTACTAGCTTATTTGAACACCTGTGTATTATAAATACAGCATGACTTTGAAGTTCACAATAGACAAGTGATTGCTGTTTTATTAAATTGGATGTTCATGTTGTTTAGAAGTTACTGACTGTCTCCCCTCCAAACCATATTACAATTTGAAATAAACTGAATCAGGAATTGTTGTGCCTGTTAAGGCATGTTGAAAACAAGCTGTATTTTATTCTTTCCTCTGTAGGAGTTGTTTATGGTATCTCTGCCTTTGTGTCCATCTTTTACCTCCTCCATTCTTCTCAACTACTTGAGCATTTGCTCTTTATTTTCTTTAATTGCTCTGAAAGCTTTGAGGAATAAAAACAGTCTCTGTAAATTACACAAATAGCAGCAGCAAAACTAGAAACAAGAAGGAAGAACACTATGGCAATTGTGTCAAAAAGTAGCTGAGAGTTCTTTATGCAGCACCAAAGGAGTAGGTGACCTTACATATTTACACAACGTGGAGAGACGACGTTTGATAAGAGGCAAGCTTCATGGTCCATCCATTGGAGGTCTCCTCAGCCTTGTCTGGAGAGTGGAGTTCAGGCAGGCTGAAACAATAAGGGGAGCTCTAATGCACAACAATTTGGTGGGGGACACAGGTAAAAAAATGGTTTCCCCTCTACTTTTTAAAGAATGAAAGATCTGGTATTTCCTCCTTGCTCCTCCATTTCTTCAAAAATTTCTTGGAGAAAAAATGGCTTAGATAGGAAATCTCTGCACTATTTCTTCCTCAAGCTTTTGCAGATTTGTTCCCTCTGGTAGCACTGGTTTATAGACTCAGCAACAATACCAGTACTCCAGTTCTTTATTTCTGGTGACAAGGGGTTACCAACCAGCTCGTACTTCCACAGAAGTCTGCCTGTTTTTGCCTCATCAAATGGGATTGTGTAGCCAAGAGGCATTAACAGGTACTTCTGAAATAAAGCCTCTGACATGGCAAGAAGCTCTGCTGAGATTATACAGTCTGAAGCAATGGTATCTTTATATTTTTTCCCTTTAGCTCTTTTACCTCTACACTTGCTGTTTCATCCCTTATTCATGGTCCTTAGATATATGGCATTTATTTTTGATCAAACCTGTAGCAATACTGTCTCATAACCATTTGAGCTCTTACATTTAAGGCAGAATGAGCAGACAGAGTATTGCTTTTACACACAGGTCTGCAGAGGTTTAATCAGGCTAGGATTCATTGGAGCTACCTTGGGAAATAAGGGTTTGCAGGTCCATGCATTAATATTGTGGGGCCTTGGTCAAAAGCTCATTTAAGTCAAGGAGAAATTCCTCACTGAATTCAACTTACTCCAGACAGAGTCATTTTTTTTATAGAGCTGAACCTGAAAAGAAAGTACATTTGAAATCCATTCAGAACCAAATTTTCATTCAATGACATTTATGACTATATTTTGTCCATTTCCTGTTGAACATTTGATAGCTGGAGTTCACAAGTACAAGCATTGCAAAGATGATTATTTTTTTTTAACAGAAATGTGATTTTTTTCCTCTTGAAATTTATTTCTGATTGCAGACTGATGATAAACCCTGTAATATGTTCTGCAGTTTCACTTACACAAAAGCTACATAATAATTTTGTAAGTTATAGCAGTGACTATTTTGAACTGCAATGGTTTCAATCAGAATGCTTCATGAAGTATTAGCTGAGAAATTATTAACTGGAAAAATTAACTGGATTTTTGCAGGATATCACAGCAACAAAGGTAGACTATGGCTTTAAAAAAAATTGCTGCATCAGATACAAGGCAGCACATTTTGTTAAAATGGCGAATTTGCAATTGAGGCTATAGATCGGTCGTGTTCTTGAAGTATAGGTTTATAATTTATCACAGGAAAATAACTCCATAAAGCAAAACCACTAAGGTGTTTTAAGATGATCTATTATGTGGAGGTATCTAGTACAGCCATTTTGGATTGGTTCATGATAGGAAACAGATGGTATATAAGTTTATGTTTAACATTTAAGGAGGTATAGAAAGCAATTGGGAGGTGATGTATTTTGTTAATGGGTGAGTAAAGCCTCATATGTACAGTTAAAATAGAATGTAAAAAACAAGCAACATTTTTTCATCACAAATGAGGCAATGCAACAACAGCTTAAGTAGATTTATTTGACTTGTTTCACTTTAAATAATTTTAATGAGAAATTCTCTAAATGTTTTTGAGTGGAGATAGAAAGTAATCTGGTAACCACATGTCTCGATGTATGCCAAGCTGTTCTTTAACAGCACTTTCTTTCAATACAATATAAATTTAGCTGGAATTAGCGTTGCTGAATATTAGTCCCTCAGTGCCTCACTTGCTAAAGCTCCATATTCTTTTTATTGCCTCTGTGCATTTCAGAGCAGAGTGTGTGGTCAGTTCTGGACAAAGGCAAATTATCTAATAGGGTTGGGGAAGGCAATGTATTGGTGAATTCTGTAGCAAACAGCTTGGTAATAATTCAGGACAGTTGCAGATCTGTACTGGATACAGTAATATATTTTTCTTGTAATATGCTACCTTTTGGATTTGATACTAAATATATCAAAAATCTAGTTATGCATGCAAAGGTGTATTTTCCTGAGTTTTATGTACTTCACCTTACACACGCAGTAGTATTTTTTTTTTCATTTGTAAGATTTATTTTCGAACATGCACCGATGTGACTAACACTCATTTCCAAGCTCTGCTAGGCAAGTTACTCAGTCTTCTGGGGTTTACTTTATTTGTTTTTGCTAAGTATGAGGAGGACATTGAGGGCAACTGGATTTTAGTAGATCCTCACTGTAATTAATTATTCATCAGCAGTAGAAATATTAGCAGCAGCAGTCAGACATGCAGAGGAGGCTGAGATCTTGCTGTTGTGAACCTACAGGGAGAGAGGCTCTTCCATCCAGGTTCTGCCTAATTAGGCCACGACACATTTGGAATTACCCACATCCAAAGAGAGAGAAAGTCGTTTTAAGTCCTGTTCTGATGATGCCAGCATTTTTCCTTTTTCTGGTCAGACAGATAACCCTGGTGATATTATAATATCCATATTATAATTCCATTCAGTCCCCCTGCCTGTCACAGATGAATCAATTCTGGATTCATTCTCACCAGGATGGGAACTCCCCATGTGGAACGTGGGGGTTCAATGCATTTTAGTGGGCATTTTTAGGTGGGACCTTGTATTGCCCACCTCTGTCTCACATAATTGGGTTATTTCTTATTTCATAATTTTGTTTTCTATTTCTAACCACTTCCTTCTGGCAATAACTTTGGTACATTCTATGTGAAGTGATTTTGATATAGTGATATTTCTTATTGAAAAAAATTGTTCAGAATTAATCTTTTGTCCCATAGATAGAAAAGAGTAAATAAGAGATGTAATAATGTTATAGTATTAATGGGATTTGAGCCTTGGTAGGAAATAGATGCATTATTCATAAGGATTGATGGTCTTTAGTGTCCCAACAGCCCCTTGTGGGGCTTTGGAGGTATTAGAGGGGTCACTGGAGAGAGGGTTGCTCTAATGCTCAATAAGCTAGACTAAAAATATCACTAGAATTATAAAGCAAAAACCGAATCCAATCCTAAATATAAATGCGATGATACAAATCCATCCCCTAGTTATCTCCAGAAACCACCCTGCCTCAAAGGGTTGTCAGTGATTTGTCCCTTATTATCTTCAATCAAGCAGAAGAGAGTGGCACTGAACGCCACAGTGGGTCTGCGTAACGAGGCGCTGCAGGTGAAATCCATAGCCTGTGTTCCCGCTATCCCTGTGCGGCCGGGGCCAGCCAGGGAAAGGGCAGCCAGGAGACAAAGGCACGCACTGTTTGCACAGTGCCTCTGAAGTCCTCTCTAGCTTCTCCTAATTTCCATCCCCAAAGTCCAGACCTCAGATGCTTCATCAGGCAAAACCAACCTGGATGCCTGTAGGTAAAAATTATGTGGTAACACGCAACAAAGAAGCTGACTAAAGGAGATTTCTGCAATGGGGTTTGCAGCACTTACACAGATGGGATCTACCCACTCTGGTCTCGGTGACAGGACATTATTTATCTTAATTATAATGGATAGTTATTAAAAAAAAGGAAAAAAAGGAAAAAAAAGAAAAGGGAAAAAAAAAAAGGAAAAAAAAAGTGTGTATTCTCTCATGTATTCAAGGAGATTAGGCATTACAGTTAGAATATTTGTCAGAGAAGCTAAAACTGCTAGCCACCAAACAAATTTAACCAAGTAATTCAATATTAACAAATATCTTTTTCATTAGATATTAAATATCTTGGGATAATGATGAGGTCATAAAAGACTCACGTGTTTGGCCAAGAGAGAGAAGAACATGGACAAAAGAAGAGCTTTTGGCACAAAGGACAGCACCCAATGTCTGCTCAAGTGGTTCAATGTAAAGCAGATTTAAGCCTCGATTCTGAAATGAGGTCTGTGCACACACCCTTCTGACCCTCACCTGCTGTCCCTGAGACACCCCAAACCACACAGGACTGCTTTGGAGCACCCCAAAGGACAGGGGCCATCTCTGATGAGGGACATGAAGTCCCAGAAGGAAGATGTCCTCAGCCAAAGTCTGGGGTGCACCAGGACCCTGAAGGTGATAAACTCAAGTAGGAAAACTGGGTCAAGCTTCAGGAAGAATGTAAATCTTTGTGATGCTGGTGTTTGAAAACAAATTAGAGCATGGGGCTGAGACAAAACCTTCGGCCTTCATACAGTAGCACTTGGCTTTTGTCAGCGTTTGGTAAGAGGTGCCCAGCTTTATGCTGGCCTAGGTACCCCTTACCAGAAAAGCAAGCAGAACCCCCATACACTCTTCTGTGTCCTTTATACCCATGACCTGTAAGCTTGAGTTTACATTTTAAGTCTAAAATTTAAGTTCTTAATATGAAGACATTAACAAACAAAAAAATAATGAGAGACCATTAGGACCCCCAAAATTTAATATTTTTAAATTAAAATTTATATACCTATGCACACACGTGCATAAGTGGAAGCAGATTTTCTTGTCTAGGATTTTTATTTTCTATATAATATCACATTCCAATAGAACAATGCCCTTAAAGAGTCTGTGGGACTGATAATAGCATTTCAGACTTAACCTAGGGTGTAAGGTGAAACCATCTGAAAACACTAAACAAAATCAAACAGTTTGTGCTTGTGAAACAGATGAAAAGAAAAATAAAACCAAGAAACAACACCAAAAAAATTAAAGACAAAAAAAAAAGCCAACTTTCAAGGTGTATTTGTTTTGTTTTGTTTTGTTTTGTTTTGTCTTTTTTTTTTTTTAATCCAACACTTTGTGGGAGTATGAGTAAGTAAACACATCAACATTGAAGTTGTTGATGGTTATTTTCAATGAATCATAGATCCTCATTTCCACAAGTTAGGGACTAGGTCTTTAACAAATATAAATTTCTAAGTGAAAGGTTGCCTTAAATGTCTGAAAATTATGCTTTTTTAAATTATTATTTTTATGAATTTAAATTCTGTATTTTGGATCCAGCAGAGTGCATTTGGAACACATTTTCATGATATTTTTTACAACAGAAGTTAGAAACTTCTCTTTTAAAAATGAAAGTTATGAAACTAAAAAATAAAAAAAGCAAGTTACTCAAGGTCACGCAATGAAATGGTGCGAATTGGTCATGCTGAGGCAAGTGTGTGCAAATGAAATCATTTGCTAGAGTAGATAGGTAGTTTCCTTGATTTCATGGGCCAGAAGGGATGAGCCATGTCTTTCAGGCAAACAGTGTCTGGGAAAAAAAGATATTAAAGCAAACCCACCCCCAGAATCTGGCAACATGGTCCTTCTTTACCTGAAGTCCAGACAAGCAGCTGAGTCTTAGAAGTGCCTAAGGAGTGTCATTAGATATTCCTCTGTGGGAAGTCCACGTGAGCATTGCTCTGTACTGACTCTTTTTTCCTTTATGCGGTTCAACCTCACATTTTTATCTCATTATTCTTAGCAGTGGTAAGTAACTATGACAGGAAGACAGAGTGGAAAATTAAGGCTTGTTAAGACTATTATACACCAAAAGGATCATGTCACAAATGAGATTTCAGTCTGCCCAGTTTGGGATATAATTAAGTTATCATGTTCAAGGTGGATGGGTTTGAGACAATAAAAGGGCAGTGGAGGTTGTTCAGTTTCAAAGAGGTAAATCTTTTTATGCTGAGGAGTTATGTGGATGTGATTTTTGGGGTGGTGAGGGCCACCAGCTCTCTCCTAGCTGTTGAACAGGGTCTTCTGCTCCTGGGAAGGGAGAGCAGCTCCAGTGATCCCACAGTCCTTCAGGATGATCTTCCTGCTAAGAAAATGTTATTTGATTGTGTCTCATTTCCTTGATCATATCACCAGTGTGCACTCTCCTTCAGCTTTGCTCTACAGGAACCTCTCAAGAGTAAGAACAATAAACTTGGCACCCTCTGGAAGAGTGGCTTGTGCTGAAAATTTCACTGTCACATAATTCACTTTTGAGGAAAATATATTAAGGTGGTGAAAAATGAACGTATGTGAATACTATGGACCCAGCAAGGAAGTGTCAACAAAACCACAACAGGAAAACAGTGAGGCTGTTTTGAGAGAATACAATGAGTCTAATGTTGCTGCTTTCTCATTTTTTTCCTGTGTTATCAGCATGGAAGGCTGGGCAGGACTTAGCTGAATCACTGCTCAGAAGTCAGTCCAAAATGTGAGTGAGTCAAGCAGTGCATGGGCTACAGTCTGACATGTGTGTTTAGTGTCAGCAGGGTTTGCCGTGCGATTCTTGAGGGCATAATTGATGAGGTTTTTTGCCTGTAAGTAGCCACAATAGTTATATGAATCATTCAGGGAAATTATATTGGAAGATACCATATCATAAAGCTGCAGAGTTTTCCACTGAAAACAGCAGCTTAGAAGAGCTTCAGAAGCGTGTTAACAAAGATGGTGCCTTGCTGGGATATCTATTATTACACTGACACAAAGAGATTGAGCTGGCATGGGGGAGGGAATGTTGGAGGAAGGAAAGGGAGAGAAGACAGATCATAAAGAGTGACAAATAATACTTTTAAACATTATACCCTTCATTTCCAAATTCAAGATTTAAATGCAGAGTATATGTTTGGGGTTTTTTTCTCTACTTATCTTTCTTCCTCACTCCTCCTTTCTTAACTCCTTAGAAAGAGTAGGACAAATCTGTCCTCAGGGTTTTGCCCTGCCATCTTTCACCTTTTTCAGTCTGCCACTTCTTCAAAAGGAAATGCTGTTTATTTGTGATTTCAAGCTGTGCAACTAGTGAAATATTAGCCAAGACCTAAGTTCTTACTCTGGCAAAATAAATTTGCTTTCAATAAAATCTTGAGGAGAGGGTGTGGTGGGGGTGGTGGTGGAGAGCAGAGGGGAGTTGACAGGACAGAGATACAGCCAGCAATAACAATCAATTAACACTGTATTAAAAACGTAAAACAGCCCTACTATCTACATAGGAAAGTTCTTCCTTACCTCCCCTTTGCCATGTAGGACTGTTATGGAAATAGGGGTCCTGTGGGATATGAAGGCAGAAGCCCTGTGTGGAGGGCAGCTTTGTCCTCATCCTCAGGACAGGGAAGAATGGGACAGTGGTGGCCCTGAAAGCAACATTTGTTGGTAGTCACACTGCTACAGGGGAGCAGTGGGCAGGAGAACAAGCCCTGGGCAGGGGGTTGTGCTGCTGCAGCTGGGCAGGCTCAGCAGCTGTCCCTTGGCCACAGGGGGTGACTCCTAGGAACCCTCAGCCCTGCTCCCCCACCTGCTCGCCCGCGTTTGCCTTCACACACCACTCTGGCAGATACACAGGTGCCTGTCCACGCTGACATTGCTGTAACACTGCATTTCATCATCTGCATCACTATTGCGCCAGCGTTTCACGGTGATCTTGCCGGTCCCAGCTTCCTTCTGGGGATTCCTAATGACAGACTACAGTAAGAAAGAATTGCAGAAAATTGTATATTTGTCGTTAAGGCTTGAAAACAAAGAATATCCAACAGTCTGAGCTACTAAGGAATGAGGGAATTAAATTAGCCTACTTGTGCCCCACTGTGCTGAATCCGGTCCAGCTTTCTAGAAATGTTGATTCAGCAAAAGCAGGTGGTGAGGAATCTAACTGGAACAGCAGGAGCAACTAGATTTCAAAGTTTCCTCTTGTCACAAACCCTTTTCTTCAACTTATTAGGTTTGAAATTGCTTGTATATACATTAAAGAATCCTTCTTCCCCAGTGCTCATTTTGCAGTACAGGGAACCATGACTCTTCTTAAAGCAGATATTTTGGAGAAAGAGCTTTGTATAAAAATCTTGGTTTTACATAAAAGTGAGAAGCAGCATGTTTCCACACACACACACAAAAAAAACCCAAAAAACAAACAAAAAACCAACAAACCCAAACAACAACAACAACAACAACAACAACAAAGGGCAAAAAACCATGGCAAATTTAAGTTTTGTTTAATGAAGGATTTCTTAACTATTTTGGCTAATTTTTTTTGTTTGTTTATTTCCTTGTGAGAGGCATACAAAAATAAAACTCCTATTTTTAGAATACTTTCAATGGCAATAACTCACATTAACTATTAATGGAATCAAATGACTGAAGTGACCTAGATTTCTTTTTTGCATTGTTATGAGACATAGCCGCATACAAAAACCTATATTTCTGGCAAGCAAAAGTATTTTGTCACTCACAGGTCCTAGACCTATAAGCTAAAGCAGAGTAAGCCATACCTGTTCTAAAATGAAGTTACAACTTCAGTTTTAAATCTAACCATGATAAAACCTATGTGAATAATATGTCAGATGGACATAAAACCGACTGTCTAAGGACATTAGCTCCTTAGAAATATGAACTCTTTCTCCTGGTGTCAATTTAAATTTGGGGGTATCTCCATCAAAGTCAGTGGAATCAGAACTGTGTAAAACTGACATGATAGTAGCATGTGATCCTGCCTGCATGTGTAACTTCTACCATTTTCATCGATTCAAAGACTGAACTTGGGCCATACATAAAATAAACAGACTTATATTGTTGTCTGGGGAAGGCATAGCTGCCAAAGAATTGCACTTGAAAAACATCTGCGAGCTTAGTTTTGATCTCAGTGTTAGTCCACCCAGCTCCTCTGCACCATGCCATCACTACAGCAGTTTCAGAGCACATCTCACACACACAGAGACTAAGCTGTGTACAGACACACATTTGGGCTTTCTTTGAGGAGCAGGAGGAGCATTTCCCACACCTCAGAGCTCTGCCCTCAGACCACCAGCCCTGGAGACTCAGGCTCACCCCCACGGCCAGGCACCCTCCTGGGCAGTGGTTTGGCAGAACTGGCAGCAGGGCATCATCCTCACCAGCCAAGGAAGGCAGCTGTTGATCTCTGGTTTGGGATTCAGTAGGAGGGCCCTAAGTCTGCCTGCATATGGTACAGGCAATATATATTCATAAACCAGGGTCTGGTTTCAACCAGTCACCTAAAACTACAACACACCACTTTGTAAATGTTCAGGTCATTCCTTGTACTTACTCCTAACGCACTGTCTTCAAAAATCTCACTCTTGGGTAGTCAGTGTTATATGGCCTATCTATCAGCCTGAATGTATGTATAAGCATTGCATTTTAAGCTATGTAGCTCGCTGTCATTGACTTGTACAAGAAAAGTAGATTTGAAATAAATAGGAACGTTAATATTGACTTAAACAACAAAGCAAAACATTTCCTATTTGAAAATTCAGGTGGCTAAAGATATTGATTGAGTCACTATGTGGTACCTCAGTAGTTTCATAATATTTTATTTTTATTGGTGGGTCAAATGAGTCAGCTGACTGTAGGTAGGATTTAAGACAATGGGTAATTAGTGTATGGGTAAGTAAAAATAATACATACTGCATACCTTTCTGTCTCCACATGTTATTTTTTCTTAATCTGATACCAGATTCATTTGATAAAAATGACAGCTTTTGCTGAGTTGGTCCTGCCACTGACAAACTCACCCTTAGGAAATGACATTTTCTCATCCCAGAAGTGTACTTGCAATATATTGTCAATTTTAAAGGTTGAAATTTTCAACCTTTAAAGAGTAAAAGAACATGCTTCTAAATTCTTTTATAACTATTGAAAAAGAATATGTTTTATTTCCCTTGAGAAGAACGTGAAAACATGAGGTAAATATCAACAGTAAATTTTCTCCATAGTGCATGAAGAATCAGCTTTAATCTCTCATGATTTTTCTTCCTTTCAGTGAAATTACTGCTTATCGTCCATTTCCACCAAAAGATGGAACAGCTAAGAAGAGACTATAATTTTAAAAATAATGTTTTCTTTGCCTTGTTTAAATCAGCACATCTCCAAACATGACAGTTCAACTACCTGCTGAAGATCTAATTCTTCTTAAAAAACTGAAAAACAAGCAAAAACCCACACAAAACCACACTTAGTATATTTTATACGTTAACTTATTTTGCAGGATTAATTCACACAATATTTACAAGGTCTTTGGCCCTGCTTAAGTTCATAGTATTATTCTAAAACATTGTCTGATTCTGTAATACTGGACTGTCCCTTCCAGACTGGAGTTCTATTTTCAGCTAATGTGAACCAGGGTAGCTCAGTAGATGCATCAATTCATACTGCATTTGAATCTCAGTCTCTAGTCCTTTTAGAGTTATTGTTAAAGTGAAATAGGCTGAAGGAGGAAAAATGATGAAGACTAAAAAGGTTTGGAACATTTTTTCAGGTGGCCTTCTCCCTAGTGAAATCAGAGCTCTATCTATAATTTATGGTCAGAACAAGACACCTAAAAATAGAGTTCAAAGAAGCCAGTGCTTTGTGTGAAGCATTAAACAGTAGGAAATGACAAAGAAATGTTCAGACTTCTGCTCTGCCATCAAAGGTTGTTAAACGAACACGGGGTTAGAGGAAAACACCTTTTCCCATTTTGGATTTGCAGCTACAAATGACTCTTGGAATTAGTTTCATCTGTCAGCTTCATCTTTTCTTGCAAAGAGCAGAAGTGATACTGTCTTGGTATGTGTAAGATCCATGTTCGTATATCTCTGAAACCCACTTTGGGGCGAGAAATTGCACCAATGCTTTCCACAGTTCAGAAAAACAATCACTCTCCTTGGAGAACTCTGGAATGGTGCTGAAATTCAGTATTCAAGTAGAATTGCTCCATGCAATATAAATTAAGAAAATTCTAATTGAAAGAGAGACTGAAATTTATCTCACTAGCCTCCTAAGTTATTTTCTCCATGCTTGTTTAACCCCTAAATCTCTATATCTGAAATCAGAAAAATATATTTGAATTTGAGCCTCCCCTGTCTTAAAAGAATCCTTTAACCACCAGGCTGCTGAAATTAGGAAGGGATACTCATGAAATACTTTAGTTTTGTTTTAGAATCTACATTCAGATTAGCATGTTAGCTAGGTTGGGAACTCAGGTGCAATTCAATGGCTTGGTTTTGTGAGGATGTCAGGCTGTGAACCTCTGTGAGACAGGTACAAATCAATGGAATTTTACAGATCATGCAGAAGTAGCCTAATCCATCTGAAGCCAGTGGTAATCCTTCCAATAACTCCAGTAAGCTTTGTACGTGGCTACCTACACGTCTGTTATTCTGGGATGAGATGTGTTGCTGGTTTCTTCACTGTGGCCAAAAAACCCCACATGTACTTATACAGCAAAGGATCAGTAACTTCTGCCTATGCATCTGTATTTTTCTTTAGCTTCGTTTTGTTTCTGTAGCAGTTGATTGCTGACTTTGTATACTTGAAGATTTTTCTAACACCATTTTTATCTCTAGGAATTCCTTCCTTGCCTTCAGTACTTGAGAGAGGGAAACAAAAGCAGTATTTCTGGGGCCATGTATTGTGTGCTCACAAGAACAAGTTCCTTCCCCTTCCTCCTGCTGCCTGAAAGACTCTCTAATAAAACCAGTGCATTTTATTTTCACATGACTTGTGGTACTCTTAAGATCTAACCTGCTATCTGGGTAGGCATCAGCATTTTACAAGAATCTTTTTTTACACCTCCAAATACATAGTTCTCCATCAAAGATTTTAGCCCAAAGAGCAGTTAATAAAGCTGGATGACCTCTTGCTCTAGGATTTTTTAAGTCTCTTTCAGACTAAAATTAGATTTCCTCCTTTAGGAAGAGAAACAGACCAATGTGTGACCCTTGAACTGTCAATCATCTGGAAGTAAAGCAGGGAAATTATTTCTCTCAGAGCAGCAGAATGAAATGCTCCAAAATAATAATAATAATGTGGCCATACATATTTATAAGCTCATCATTATTAGTCTTTAGTATGATTGCTTCTATCTGATATTCAATGGTAATTTTGGCCCATGGATATATACTTTGTCTTAGTTCCATAAGATATTTTAACTTCAAATAAATCATGCTTTAAGTGAGTTAACCACTAATTAACTGGCAAGTCTCAAATAATAGTCATCTATGGGTGTAGCATCCCATTCTTACACAGAAGGGAGCACCCCAGATCCATAGATGCCCATGGCTGAAAAAGAATGGAAAAAACCAGAAAGATTCAGAAAAAAAATTCTCACATTATTTTATTAGCAAACTACACATTCAGCATGGAAATTGGTATATATTTGCACCTATTTTATAATAATGAAAGAAAAAAGAAGAGGTGGAAAAAAGAAGTTAAAGTGAGATCAGATAGGAGAGGAAAGGAGATCACCCGTCCTGGGTCCAGTGTGAATCCAGGTGACGGGGCACCACCTGCACTTTGTGGGCCTTGCTTTGCACAGGTAAAATTTCCCCACCCTGAGATTAGGTTTCTTGTTCTTCATGCAAATGAATGAGCATGTGCAGTCCGTTCTTTTGGACCTTTCTGGAAATGGTTTGAGGGGCTTTGAGGGTCTCTTGGTATTCTTGACACGCCTCTACTGGTCTTGCCTGCTCCCCGGCCCCATCCCTGAGCTGGCACGGTTCTGTGTTGTGGATCAGAACAGGAGAATCAGCCCTAGAAAGGTGCTGCCCTACCTCCAAACAGCCCCAACTCCAGCCACATGCTGTTCTTACTTGCCCCCTTAGTGGCCACTGCTGTTTGAGACACAGCACACACTATCTCCTTGCTGCCAAGACCTCCACTATGATAACTGAATGCTCTAATCATGTTTGATAAGTGTCTAGGTGTTGTCCAGTAGTGTTCAACATTTCAGTTCATAATCTGGGAGTAAATATAAGGCATTACTGAGAAATAAATTAATGGAGCACCAGTGGAAAGAAAAGTAAATAATAATTAATTGATGAAGGGAGATTTTCAGACACATGATTTTTAAAATATCAAATTAAACAACCGCTTTCTAGGAATAAAGATGGTAGACCATATATTCACAATAGGGGACCATACTGTGGAAATCAGTTTGCAAGTAACTATAAAAATGCAGAATAATGGAATAATGTGCTGAAAAAAAAAAAAAAAAAAAGAAAAAAAAGAAAAAAAGAAAGAAAGAAATACCAAGAGGCTTCTGAAGGTTTATCCCTGGCTGCTAAAACAGGAATGAGGAGGAGAAGGATCACATTTTTTCCTTGTTGTGTAGTAAAAGTGATTCTGTACAGTTATGGCAGGCATATTTTAAAATAGCAATTGAAAAATTAGGGAAGATGCAAAGATAGATGCCACACCTTTAGAGATACCACAATGACAGTCTATTTAATTGATCAAAAAGCACAATGAAAGGAAGCTTGTTTACAGCACCTGAAAAAAATCAAATAATTTCTCTCACACCTCGCAGGTGAACAAGACAGATGTAAAAAAATAACCACTTGTTTTTCAGAGCTCATTTTCCTCAGCCTTTTATATTTATATTGTTAAAAGGCAGTTGTAGCCACTCCTGTATAGCAGAATGTGCCTCTAAGTCATATGATCACAGGGCATAGGCAAACGATGAAAACCAAAGAGCTTTTTAATTTAGAGGAGGGAGAAATGAAAGAGATCAGTAGTTAGAAGAAGGAATCAGACAAATTCAAATGAGAAGTAAGACACACAATTTTAAGAAAGAGGAAGATTAGCTGTTGGAGCAATTTGCCAAGAAAACCAGGGGGAACTTTGATGTCTGCAGATAAAGACTGGGTCTCTATTTGAAAGAGATGATTCTATGAACTAAAATTTTTACACTAATACTGGAATAAATGTGGGAAATTTTATGGCCAATATTGTGCTTCAAAGGTTGGAGCAGAGATCTTTGGCTTTAGATTCCACTTCTGAGAGCCTCTGAATGTGGAAGGGGAATGCAATTTCTCATTAATATAAAGGGGAAAAAGTGTGACTGGTTAAGCACTGGTACTGGCTGCCAGGAAATCATTAAATCTCTACCCGTAGTCTTTCAAAACTCAGCTGGAAAATGCCCTGGACTAGATGATTTCTTGAGGTCCAGTCTAGTACAAACTTTTCCATGGTTCTGCAGTTTTCCTGATGTGCAAGATGCTGGTGACATTTGATGCCACTTGCATTTATAAAAATTAAAGAGTCTACAGATGGGCTCTAACTTCTAGTGATTTGTTGTTGTCTGACTCAACAATGGAAAGTCAGTACAACTTTTTATCTGGGTGTGATCAAAGACAAAATTGCATGTCTTGAAGACTTTTGGTAGTTATAGTAAGGAACCCATACATATTTTGATTTATTGCATTTATAAATGTATTGTTTGCAAATATATTTTCCTTGAAAACATTGGAGAAACCAATTTAAATAACGGGTAATCCAATCTAGACGTTGCTTTACTCAGATTAATTTCATAAATATGGGTTTTGCTCATGGTCCTCCATGCACTTATATTTGGATATTGGTTTGAGAACATGGTATCACCAGATCTAAGGTTTGTGGGAAGGATGTCCTTCATTAGGACAATGTGGCTCATTAAACTCCCTGTTGGGAGTTTGAAAACGGTGTGCTGTGGACACAGCAGAGAACATATGGCAGAGAGGAGCATCAGAGCTTCCCCTTCCAGCAGGGGCTCCTGCAGGTGCCTGGCCGGAGGGCCCTGGCTGTGCCCCTCTTCAGCACCAGCCTCTGGCCACAGCACTCCAGCATTTCACCTCCAGCTCAGCTGCTGTGCCATTTGCTCTTCTACTACCCTCATGTACCAAAGGAAATGTTAGATCATTTTTTTTTCTCCATGAAGTGTTATAGTGAAATCATTTCATTGCTTCTCTTCTCAAATTAGTGAGTAAAACAAAAAATGCACCAAGGGGAGTCAAACTGTTTTTCACAGAGGCAAAGCAATGGTGATCTTGTCTACCTGCAGGCAGAGCAGCTAATTAGGCAGGGAGGTGCTGTGATTTAGCACCTATGTCCTTAGATTTTAATCCACTGTAAAGTGACATAATTGTATTGATCTCAGTGCTGATTTTCACTATCTGAGAATATTAGCATTTATTTTTAACTTGCCTAAATTCCCTATCTGCTCTAGCATTGCTGATGCAAAGAGAATTGAAATACCCCAGATCAATCTCATCTCCCAAAGTAACAATGAAACATTTATAACTGCAGCAAGAAACGTGCACAGAAGCTCTTCTATTCTATCCTGCTCTTAAGAGTTAAGTGAAATTATTGAAGCATGTTTTAAATTTTATCAATTGTGACATATTTCATGCCGGCATAGTATATTCAACAAGTGCATTAGGAGAGTGCTTAGCACTTTGTAATTACACTCATATTTCATTTTAAGATAATTTCATGCTATTCTTTCAAAACACATCAAATGTGGAGCTGTAGTCTTGAAACAATAGGATGTGATATTAGAAATTCAGATCTAAAATTCTCTCCTACTTCTCTAATGGATATAACAAAAATACAGTGTGAAACTTTCATTCAAAAAAACTCTGTAGTCAAAGAGATACTATTGATTTAAGTCACTGTTAATTTAATGAAATTCCATTCTCCTTTTTTTTTTTGTCCTTCTGTTTTCCCCCTCTCAATGAAAAATGAGGTTTTCAGTATCAGTTGTCTCAGTAAAAATATATGTATTACACTAACACTCCTGATACATGGATTTTAACATAATTAAACAATTATTTATGACACATGGTTTTTGCACCTGTGAGGAAATTTCTGACTCGGCACCGATAGTGTGGAAAGGTGGTTACTCTTTTTTCAAGGAAGAAAAAAAGACCATTTCCTCTGTGGATATGTGTTTTCTATATTTAGTTGTTCTTCATGCAGAACCTGAGAAACAACTAGACAGCGCAGATTTATCCATACCAATTTCAGTGGGAATGCCACAAAGTAAAGATGTTGTAAAATCAGGACTTCAGCAAGAAAACAGCAAGACTTGGTCTTAAAAGTACAGAAGTTTTGAATAGAGAGGGATTGGAGCCAATTAATGCAGTGACAAGTCAAGGAGAGCCACGGGAATTGCACACTGGAGGAACTGCTGGGCTGGATTCTACACAGCAAAGGGAGAGGTTCTGATGTTACCGAAGCAAGGGCCTGTTCTCTGAGCAAGCCTGGGGCTGGTGATGCGGGGCTGTGTGGCAGTGCCCGTGCGGTCCCAGGCCGCTTTGGAGGCCAGCTGCCTGTCTGGGGCTGCAGCCTGTGCGCAGCTGAGCTGCAGCTGGGCTGCAGAGCGCCATTGCCGGGCACGGCACAAGGGACACAAAGAGGCGTCAGCCTCTCTCCACCTCAGCTCTTCAGACAGTATGCAAGGAGGCATGGCAATTAGGATACAAGTTCTCTGCCGGCTGAGAGACGCTGTCGATTTATTAATAATCCCGCTTCACTTCTGTGTGAAAATATAAGTAACGTGGTTCTGGTAGCAAAGGATGAGCCTCCCTCTAGCTCGGGAGAGAGGCGGACGTGAGCTGGGAAGCCTGCCATCAGACACTGCCTCCACATTATTATATGTGTTATTTGTTGTGCCATGTGATACAGCTCAGAGTTAGCTTTTTGCACACTGCTGTACAACCAGGAAGCACTTGAGTCGCACGGATAAAGTTGGGTCGCTCAGGAGAAAAGTTTGTGCTGCTGCTGTCTCAGCCCTAGCTGCGGGGAGTTTTACACCGGCTCTGCGGGGCAGGACAGGGCTGTGCTGGCTGGAAACGGGCACTGCAAAAATCCCACCAGAGATGGCCAGACAGGGAGCATTGCAATGGGCCTGGAGGAGAGACAGGCATGATCAGTTTCACACCTGGATTAACAAATTACATTTAAAAGATACAATTTGAGAAATTAAGAGTACAGACTGGCCCAGGATTTGTTGTATACGTACAAAGTGTACAGCTCTGACATGGAGTTCTGCAGTTTGGAACAACATGAGCAGCACCTGATGGACCGACTTACAAACATTGTTTTGCTTTAATTAAGATGGATACTGCAGACCTCAAAGGACTCATGCATATTCATGTAACATATACAGCTCAGGCCATTCAGTTTGTGTCGCATGTAATATATCACCAGTCATGGAATGTACTGTGATTTTTGTTGGGTTTCTGTTCAATCAAGGTTCTCAGTAGGTTTTCTCCATGACTCATTTTCGCATTCTCATGCAATGGAGCAAAGAGTTGCTTAAACCACTATGGTTATCCCGGGCTGGGAAAATTCACAGGTGAGTATGTCATGTTGTTTGGCATGAACAGTAACGAGACAGTTCCTTTATTTAGTGTGATTAATCCTGCCTGCAAGTAGTGGCATTTTCCACAGTCTGTACCATTAAGTGGGAGTCTGGTTTTGAAAATTGATGCTAGTTCCTCAGTTGCATTCTTGGTTAAGGTTGGGCGTGTAATATCCCACAAGGTCATTTAAGGGAAGGAAATACCTCATGTTTCCCAACATCGTCGGTCCAGTCATGACCTGATTTTGCAATCTTACTCACATTAGGCAATTCCCTTGCATGTCATAGGATTACTTGCAATAGCTCAGGCTACTTGCTTTGAAGGATAATGACCTTGAATCTAAATTATCTGTTCCCTAATATCCTTCACTCTAGGAGAGGAAACAATCTCTCATACGGAATTAGAAGAGGAAGATGATCTTGAAACAGCACATGCAAATAACCTCCTACCACTTGTTTAATCGAGTAAGAGGTCAGCTCCCAAGAAAAATTTACATCCACAATGTATCATTACCATTATATAATATCAACCAAAAATATTTGCTGCAGTGGAAGTGTAGAACACGGGGTTAATAACCATTGCAAATGTTCTTTGCTGAATGCCAAACCAGCCCAAAATAAAGCACTCACTGTGCATTAAACAACAGCATCTAATGGTGGCAACCAAGGGGTCAGACAACATTATTGCTTCAAGTTCTTATTCTGTGGATGCATTTTTGGCCTTGAATCCCTCTTTACGGTATAAATTGCCAGCTTGAAGAGTATTTTTAAAAGCAATCCTTTGAACAGGAGTGGGAAGAGCATTTAAGCAGCTCCAAGGTCCCCATAGACACAGAGCTGGTGGAAGCTGTCAGGGGAATGTACTAATAAGCCCCAGAAATGTACTATGATTGCCATTCTCCTTGCTTCCGTTTTAAATTTCCCCATCTCAGACCATAAATGCGTAGGTAAGTCCACCTTGGCCACAGAGATCAAATATGTTCTCTGCAACATTGGCTTTGAGGGGGTTTTCGTTTCGTCATTTCAGACTTTTTTCTGAGGTTGAAATGAAACCTTGCTTTTTGTTTTGTGAATTCTTTTAATAGAAGTCTTTTTTCTAGGAATCCTTGGAGAGGGTTATTGTATGTTACTACTAGTCCTTGGGTCAAATTTTCTCCTCTTGTAGTGATTTAAATGGAGCTTTGCCAGCTTACAGCAATAGAGGATATATTCCCATGAGTTTTACATCAGGAAATTTTATTGCTGATGTTGATTGCTGGGGTTGCCACATACCTGAAGAGCTCTGGGCAGAAAACCAAGAACTCCATATTATATTAGTTCTGTTTGCTGCATGTGAAATTTCACTGATTTCACATATCCCCAGGTTTATATTGTTTGTAAAGTAAACACTATCATCAGAGTATCTCATATTACAAGGGCAAAGAAAAAAGCTTTGCTGTAATATTTTCTTGCAGGCAAATAAGGGTAGGCTCTCTCTAAAACATCTGATGAATTTAGCAACAAGATCCAATGCAGCAGAGCCAGATCTCTCTAATCCCCTTTTACCTCTAATATTTTCCTCCACAAGTTGTTGTAGGTCAAGTATTATTCCTACATTGACTATACTAAAATATTTTTTGCTTAAAGTAAAGCTTTTTGCAGTAAAAACTGAACAAACAGAAAATAATTTTGATCAGCCTTTCTGAAAATATTTTAGATTTGGTAGTTGTAGGAATATTTTTGTCTGCAATTATGAATGAAATAAATTGAATTAAATTATTAAATTGAATCTTCTATTAAAGCACAAGAAAAATCATGTTGTTTCAGTTAATGAAGTAACAGGAGCAGTTAACCTTTTAATGAATTAATGAGATGTGTTGGAAAGGTTTGTAAAGTAGATAATGAGGAAGTTGAAGCAGAGAGTGTCCTTGAAAGGCATCCGTGATGCTGTGTTTTGTAGGGCATTTGACAAGGTAGTATTTGACAGCATTCCCTGTCATGACACTGTAGAATATGCATAATGTAATTCTTTAGTTATCCAATAAGGTCTGTTAAGTGTTGTGCAAGGTGGGCACTCAGTCAAGGCTTCCAAATGTGGATATGAACGAGGTACTTTGTGGATAAGGAAACAAACATATTTAAGAACATGGAGGAGAACAATCTGTGGCCCTGCAAAGAACATTCTGATAGCTCTCCTTCATTTGCTCCTTCTAAGTCAGAGCAACTTTTTGGTAACAAGCTGTTAAGATTTACTTCTTATAATACTTGTGCATATACTCAGAACTGGAGTGGAAATCTTACAGTTTGTTAGTTTTAATGGGAAAGAAAACAGTATTTCCTACACTAGCTTTAATGCAGCTGTTTAGGAGCATAAACGTAATTAAAGACCACACAATCACACAATATTCTGAGTAGGAAGGGACCCAAAAGGATCATCAAGTGCAACTCTTAAGTAAATGGCCCATACAGCGACTGAGTCCACAACCTTGGCATAATTATTACACCATGCTCCAACCAACTAAACTAATCTGTGCTAAGGTAAGTAGTCATTATCTCATTGGGTCTAAGTTGTATCAGACCAAAAACACTAGTCATTAAAATCCCTCAATCATTTACTGCATCACACATATCCCAATTCCAAGGAGTTTTGATTGTCCCTGCCCACGAGGGGGATGATCTGCTTTTTAATTTGCCGTCCCACCCTTGTGATATATCCTCTCAGTGGACCCTCCACATAGAGAAAGGTCTTTAGTCCTCAGTCCTGTTCATCCTCTCCTTTTGAGTAAACTCACACTGATTCTTTGACTACTAGCAGTCTAAACTCAACTTGGGTAGCAGCAATCCTTCAGTACAAAGCCCATCTTGCTATCCCTACAATGCAGGAAATCCATAATTAATTTTTTTTTCACAATATTCATCAGACACCTGAAAACCCCCACACCTCCTGCATTTTCCTTGGCAGTCTTCAAGGAGATCTGGATTCCTTTTTCACCTTTTCGAACGTCCTTGTTAGCAGTAGAAAGGAGCTATTGAGAACTGCTCAACAGATTCTTCTTCCCATTCAGTTGTGTCTCGTGGAACCTTGGACCCAACCAAGGGATGCCAGAGGCATGGTATTCAAATTTAGGAGAGATCAAATGTGATGTAAATGAGGCTTTTTTGGGGTTTTTTTTTGGTTTCTTTGGGTGGTTTTGGGGAGGTTTTTTGTTGGTTGGTTGGTTTGGTTTGGTTTTGCTTTTGCTTTTTTCCTTAAGGATTTGTGTTTCCCCTTGCTGGGTTCTAAAGATAAAGAAAAGGAATCAAGCCTAATCTTCACATGACGTGATGCTGTGACACAGGGAACGTCTGCACGCCTTGTCCTCTTGGGACAATGATCAGGCTTTTTATTTATAGACAGCACAGTTTCTGGGAATTTCAGTCAAGAAGCAGAATGCCACATTCCTATGCACTGCTTAGTTTGGAGGAAGGGGAGAGGAAATAGGTCATTTCCCCTATTTGGATCTAAGCAATCCGCAAGTTTTTCCATTAGTGAGTATTTGCACATTAGGGTCTCGAGCTGCATTGTAACACTGAAGGATGTTGCATCAGATGTGGAATTTCCAGCTTGGCTTGGCTTCTGCTGCCTGTTTCCTGATTTATTTTTTTTTTTAATTAATCGTTATTTTGTTTTTATTTTATTAATTGTTGTTTTCTCCTAAATTTGAAATTTTAGAGGGCTGATATGCAATCACAAAGCCAAATTCTGTTTTAATTTTTGGTCTGATTCTGTGTTTGGTTTGAGGTTTTGCCCTTTGCTTGATTTGTGTGGACACTGGATTTTTGCATTGAGAGAAACTGCATTGTCTGCTCTGTGGTGCCTGATAGGATGATTCATGGAATTTCAAATGTTGCAGTGGGAACTTGAGAATTAGGCTGTCATTTCCCTTCTTTGCCTTTGTTCACCTCCTTGAGTGTTTTGCTTTAAAGAATCAAAGCAGATAGACTTTTGTTTGAGGTAGTTCTACCACACTCAAGATTAAGAGTATATAAACTACATATTTATCTTCCTGTCCTCATGTTTTTACAAGGAACTCCTCAAAGTGTTTATGTAAGAATCTCATTATATTCTTGCTAAAAAAGCTCCAAGGAGAAGACCTGGTGGTGAATACACTTGTTGCAGACTGGAACCCTTTTTTTTTGTGCTATTGAAGGCCATTAAATTATTTCACAAAGTGCGGTACAAGTTTTAGAGCCATATAAGTGATTATTTATTTATTCTTGTGCAGAAAGAGTATATAAAGGGTGCAGAACACTATCACTACCGAAACAGGCAAGCATTATTCAAAAATTTTATAGTGTTTGTGTCAGAATACACATCACTATTTCTGGGTGAGAAAATAAGTCACAGAGAGAACATCACACAGCTTGTTCATAGACACCCAGCAAATGTCCCTTTGATATAGTGAGAGAACCCCGTTTCCTCTAGCTCTTATTCAGGATTTCCCTTAGCTCAAGTGTAAATGAACACACATGAATCTATGCTATGGAGAACAAGACCCCTAGTGTGGACAGAACTGGATGCCTTTATTAAAACACATAACTTTCTTTGTTTCTTCAATTCTTTGTTTCTTCCTTCCTATCCTTCTTTCCTCTTTTTTCTTTTCTTTTCTTTTCTTTTCTTTTCTTTTCTTTTCTTTTCTTTTCTTTTCTTTTCTTTTCTTTTCTTTTCTTTTCTTTTCTTTTCTTTTCTTTTCT
>WEKY01056698.1:0-45665 GCA_013390045.1 Picathartes gymnocephalus | reverse complement strand
GCCTTTTTTTTAAAACCATGACAGGAGCTTATTGCTGTGTGCAGCTACTTAACCATAGAATCATAGAATGGTTTGAATTGGAAGAAACTTAAAGGTCATCTAGTTCTAACCCTCCTGCCATGGGCAGAGACACCTTTCACTGGACCTTGTTGCTCAGAGCCCCATCCAGCCTGGATAGGGGAGTGTGGACAAGGTGGAGCCAGGTTCTTGTGGGGATGCACAGTCAGAGGACAAAGCACAGCAGCACAAGCTGCAGCTTATCTTCAGCATGAGCACAGTCAGACACTGGAAGAGAGCCCAGAGAGGCTGTGGGACCTCTGTCCATGGAGATACTCAGAGGGACTGGATACTCAGAGAAACATGATTTAACCCTGAAGCAAGTCCTGCTTTGAGCAGTAGGTTGGACCAGACTTCTCCATAGCCTCATTCCAGCCTGAATTATCCCATGAACCTACACTCAGAGGAAGCCAGTGCCACTCATCCCTGCCAAGGTGGCATCCCTGGCTTTGTTTTGGGATAATGAGCCATGGTTGTCAGGGAGGTTGCCAGGGAGGCTGACTGCAGACATCCCTTCCCTATAGATTATCGTGCACAGCAGCACCAACAGTTCTGAATCTGCAAATGAGCTGGGAGGGCACTCAGGGAAAGCCCCAGAGGTGTTTTGCATCACTGGCCCAGGTTGCCTAGCGCTGCTGGGACTGTGGAGAAGGGACACCAGCTCCAGGGGCCTGTCTGCTCTATCCCATTGCGTGTCCTGTTTGAGAGCCACACACAGCTGAGGAGGGAGCAGAGGAGCAGCCGAGGCGATGGCAGCTGAGGCAGGGGTGCTTGAGCTGCCCTTCCTCCCTGACGAGCAGCTCACCCGGCACATGCGGCTGCGATTCCAGAGCCTGCAGCAAAAGAACATGAGGCCTCAGGATGGTGAGAAGCTGCTGCCTCCCAATGAGCACATCTACCGAGTGGATTTCATCCAGCAGCACAAACTGCGCTTCCTCCGCTGGGACATGCAGCTGGAGAGACCTGGGAAGGTCACGGTGACTGGCACCTCCCAGCACTGGACGCCTGACCTCACCCACCTGATGAACCGGCAGCTGCTGGAGCCGGTGGGCATCTTCTGGAAGAAGCCAGGGGCCACGGAGGTGGAGTGCAATGGGGCAGATGCCCAGGAATTTGGGGAGCGGATAGCGGAATTAGCCCAGATCCGCAAGGTGATGTATTTTGTCTTCACTTTCACTGGCGGCCTTGAACCAGCTCAGCTGAAAGGCTCCATTATTTTTAAAGCCTGATCCCCTCTTGCTCAGCTTTTCTCACTCCAGCTATGCTTCTTTCAGTTCAGTTCTTTCATCAGTTTTTTACATCTATCTTTTTCAATTTTTATGAGAGACAGCACTGTGGTAAAGCAGAGAACAGCTCAGTGCTTCTGGAGCCCCTCAACCCTGTGAAATATTCCCTAAATGTGCTGCCCTCTGTCTAAATGATGGCGAGAAGGGGACCATGAGCTTGCTGCTGCATTTGCCTGGAGTATAAGACTGTATGCTTGTGAATTCATTAGGGATTCAAGCAGGATCTTGCTGGCTTGGAAATACGAGGCTGCCCTAAGTCCTCTTACTGTAGCAACTGCACACCCAAAACCTGCTGGAAAAATAAGTAATTGCCATAGTAGAAAACAGCAGGGACCCCTGGAGAGAGCCCTGCTTTCCAGTTTCCATCTTAGCCATTAAAAAGAGAGGGCTTGTTTGTGATGGAGTTCCTCTCCTTACAAGGTGCTGAGTGCTTGCAGGCTCTGGTGACTTGTGCTGCTGCTGCGGCTACTTGGAGTCTCTGAAGACCAGTCCCATGGAGGATCCACCTTGCTGTGAAGCTGAAGCACATTTGGACTCACTGTATTCTGCAGATTGCAAACCCACTGGACTAACGGGGAGGTTGGACCAGCCTCTCCTGACCACTGCCACCATTTCTTGCTGGGGGGAGGGTGGAGTTTGTTGGCCCAAGATGGGTTGGAGCAGATGTGTGTGTGAGGGGGCAGAGCCAGCAGCTCAGAGCAGGCTGTAAGTCTGAGCCAGCAATGAGTCCCCTGCCGCAGAGCTAATTTGTGCTTTGTTCTGTCCAGAAAGGACCCATGACAATATTTACTCTGAGGTGTCTATAGGGAGCCATGAGGCTGAAGAGCACTTTGCAAACCACAGAACAGGAACCCGCTGCTTCTGTCTCTGAAAAGCAGTGTCTCCTTCCCTCTACAACACAGGGAATGGTGTCCAGGTGACCATGGGTGCAGAGGGGAGTGGTACATTTTTAAGTATTGGAATAGGAGAGTGTTTTGTGCCCAGTTTGCCCCATGACTGCAAATAAACTACTAACTTGAGATGTTTCCTTTTCCTCCACCAAAAAGTGGAGAGTACTTCAATGAAGCTTCTTGAGACCTACATGTAAGAAAGTCCCTTGAAAGAGTTAAGTATTATAACAGTTGGTCCTTTGCTCAGATTGCACTCTAATGTGTGTGAGTACTCCTCAAGGTGTGGCCTGACATCTTCCCAAGATGAGTAAGGAGAGAGCAGTGATGGGAAAGCCAGGGCAAGGTGACTTTGTACCTGTGACCTGCTACCTTATGCAGACCAGCCCCAAAAAGAGTCCAGCCTCTTCTCCAAAACATCCAGAGATGCAGACCCTGCACCCTCCCCAGCCCAACAATAATGTATAAAATGATATGCATAAGTTATGCCAGGCAGAGAGGAGAAAGAAAGCAGGAAGATCACCTACTGACTGGAGAGATGGTGGGAGCTCTGAGTCTTGCCCACAGCCAAAGCTCAACAACCACCAAACCCCACAGCCATGCCATGGCCATTGCCAGAGAAGTTGATGTCTTTGTTTAGACCCCAAGAAATGCTGGACTCGGTGAGTAGAGAGAAAAGTGGATGCACCCCTGCTTGGCTAAACATGCCTCTAGGGTCCTGGCAGACGTTCCTGTAGAAGACCCCTCCTCATACAGCCCAGAGTAGAGTTCCTGTTACAAACCACTTTAGACCAAATAATAGGAGCCACTGGCAACATCCAAAGGGGTTTTTGCCTGCCAAGTCTCACAATATGCCATTGCTGCATTGCTGGGGTAGAGCTCTTGCTGCAGATATCTCGCTGGGTACTGGTGTACCACAGTAAATAAAGGCCTAGACAACAGGTTCCCCTTAAGGACTGAGGCTGTTTGTGTCTTCTTCATGCTCCCTTTGGAAGCTCTCCTAATCCTCCATGCAATAAAGCACCAAATTTGAACTCCATGTTGGTATTCTTGAGCCCCTTTTAACTTCCTGTAAAATGTAAGATGAACATTTACCTTTTTCTCTCTTGGTATGAAAGGCTTCATGGAGTACATGGAGTATTGAGTAGGTTTTTTTGTGGTTTGGAGTGGGGTTTGAAGCTGGGCATAGAAGGGGAAATGATTCTCAGGTGAATTCTTGTTTCCTTTAGAGCTGGGGAGGGAGGTGAGGGGACCAGTGTGATCTCTCTGTGCTGCAGGGAAGATGAGCCTCTTTTTACCAGTCACTGAAACTATCCCTACACAGTTTCAGCAACATAAAAAGACTTTCAGATACACCGCCCTGTCCCATCTCCCGGGGGAGTTTCATCCCAGTTTGTACCACAGTTCAGCAGATTGGTACAGCTGGGTGCCTCTCTCCTTATCCTGAACTGGCAAGTTCCCAGCAGAAGGCTTGGAGAACTTGGCACGTACCAATTTCTCCTCCTTATCAGGGACATTTTTTCCAGGGCCACAGGTGCCTTTTCTCTTAATTAGCCACTCTTAAGAAAATTGAAAAAAGCCCTAAATCAGCTTAGGAAGGTGAACCTGTGTTTCTGAGCTTCCAGTTTACCTGTCTCTGAACCCGTTCACTGTAAATTTGTCACATTAAATGGTGTTGCAGTTCTAGAATTTGTGAGCCCCTAAGGAAAAAGCAGGACAGCTGGGTGAAGGAGAATACATGGTTTCCACTGCCCTCGTGTCACACAACCAAGCTGAGTCCAGGACTTGTTGAGATCCTGGGATGGGTGGTCCATGGCATACTCTCCAGCAGGGCACACCTCTGGAGATCAGACTCCTCTCATTTCCTCTTGGGTCGGTGTACAAATACGACCAGCCCTTGCTCCTGGACCCTGCTTGGGATGCAAGCTGGCTACTTTTGCTGCCTTCAGTGGTGGAGGGTGTTCCCAGAGCTGTCCCCAGGTGAAGGGGTGGAGGAGGATGGTGAGGACCTGTGTGTCCTGCCACCAATGACAGTAAGAGCAAGTCTCAAACACAGCCAGCTGGAAGCTGTCACTGCCAGCTCTGGCTGACAAGCTGCCTTTAATCTGTGCTGGGATCATTTCTAAGCCTACATTAATAGCGAGTTGATTATCACAATGGTCCTCTATGACAATTCATTAGGATGAGCTCCAGTCAGGGGGGAATCAATGGGCACTGATGGAGGGCTGTCTGACCTTTCCTGGCAGTCTCCAGAGAGGACTCTGGGACACAGTTTTTAGCACTCCTATAAAACACCAAACCCTCCAAATGTGGCTCTTTTTCATGGCCTTGTCTGCTCTGCTCCTATTGATCCAGACAACTCAAGAGTGCCTGTGAGCTTGCAGGGCTGATGGCATCATTAATATTTCAGTGTAGGAGCAATAAGAGCTCTGGGCTGGATCATTGCTGGTAGCTAAGGAGTCAGGGGGTTCTTCACAGGGAATTCTCTCTGCACAATTCCTGCTTTGAGACAGCAGACCAAAAAAAAAAAAAAATATAAGCAAAAGGCTCTGTCAGCTAGACACAGACCCAAAGCACAGTAAAGGTGGTTTTGCCGTGTCCTGTGACTTCTTGAAGAGGCTCTTTCCATGCAATGTAGCTGTGTCCTCTTCTATCCCACCCCAGCTCACCCAGCTCTCCACAGGACAGTGATTATTTGGTGTATTGGAACATAACACATGCTTGCATGGACACCCTGGGGTTTTTCCTCAGTGAGCTCACGATCCTTTGCGAGCAGGTAAGTGAAGAAGCAGGGGTGTGGACAGTCAGTCATTACTGCTGCTGAGTAAGTCAGTACTTGTCAGCTACAGTAACTACACGTGTCCCCACAGCCTGCCCTGGACATGCAGTAAGACCACATTGCCTCCACCCTCGACAAAAGCTAAACTGTGGTGGGGTAGTTCCTTGCTTTGTGCCTCTGTGTCCTGGTTCTAAACAGGTTGCAGATCCCCCTACAAGTAGCATCTGTGCCTGGCTGTGCTCATTTCTGTCCCAGCTGTTGGGTGAATTTTTCATCCAAGGCAGAGCTGGTGGTGCCTGCAGCCATGAAGGGCTATGGACAAAGTTACCCTTTGCTTGTGCCTGTCCTGCTGGCAGTGATGCCAAACCTGTGCCTCCTCAGACCTCTCAGCTGCTCTAGGGTTTCTTTCAACTCAGGCCTTCTTTTCCTTCTTTCATCAAGTCACCTCCTTGTGCTTGCTTGGGTGAGCATGGTAGCTCCTGACAGGGAAGAATGGAGACCTTGAGGGAATGGGGATCCTGCTTTGCCCACTTTTATTTGACAGAGTAGGTTCATGCAGAGCATCTGCTGCCTGTTCATTGGCACCAGGTAGATGAATACCACACTTGCTCTTGGGCCAGTCAAGTCACTCCAGAATCAAGTAGGAGAATAAAAGAACGTGCCCTTTGTTAGTGGTACCCTACTGATGCTAAAAACAACCAAAAAATGTGGTCATAAAAATAACCACCCCTGGTTAGACAGAGAACTCTTTTGTTCCAATAGCCTGTCTACAGAAGTAGATGGCAGCAGATGTGCAGGGTAACATTATAAGAAAGAGGACAAAGATCTTTACCTTCCAAGGGACAGTGAAGTCTAAGCTATTCCAGTACATGTTAGTCTAGTCTGCACTGGTGGAACCGGGTCCAAAATCTGGCCCCAGCAGACTGTAAGCAAGTCCATCCCCCTCATATTATTCCTTGTCTTTGATATTGTCTGCATTAGTTCCAGGATGAGAGTCAATCCCAGGAGAAAAGAAAAGGAATAATTTAGGTATATGTGCCTCTTCATTTGCAGGTCATCCCAGACTGGAAGGAGCAGGAGTGGAACCCTGAGAAACCCGAGAGCTACGCGGGGATCTTCCACTTCCAGTTCTGGCGTTTTGGTCAGTGGCTGGATGTGGTGATCGATGACCGCCTGCCCACACTCCACAATCAGCTCATCTACTGCCACTCCAACTCCAGGAATGAGTTCTGGTGTGCCTTGGTGGAGAAGGCGTATGCGAAGTAGGTACCCAGGCAGTTGTAGGATAAAGTGGGACCTGGGCACTCTGTTTTTCCTCTCTGGTCATTCATCAGCTGGTTTGCAGCAGTGGAACCAACGTGTTTCCTGTGGAGGAGTAGTACATAACCCAAACGGACAAAAAATAAGAAAAAAACCCCTTCTCTAGCCTTAATTTACCCTCAAAGCAAAATACCCTTCAATGTTTCTTAACGTAATGCCTATTCTAGAGATTTCAAGTTCCTTTTTCTTTGGTTCTGTGACAGCAAGAGTGCAGCAAGGAATGTGGGTCCAATTTTTTCACCCTAGTTTGCTGTCCTCTCCCACTTCAAGTTCAACAAGTTCAATCTCTATTCTTGAGGCTGCCCCAAGAATCATCCCCCACCCCTTAAAATGTCAGGCCAGTGTTGTTGTGCCATCCCTGTAACCCTCCTTCAGGTTGTCAGGCTGTTACGAGGCCCTGGATGGAGGCAACACAGCTGATGCCCTGGTGGATTTCACTGGTGGGGTCTCTGAGCCCATCGACCTGACCGAAGGGGACTACATCGCTGATGAAGCCAAGCGAAACCTCCTCTTTGAGCGTGTGTTGAAGGTGCACAACAGGGGAGGCCTCATCAGCTGCTCCATCAAAGTAAGCAACGTTGCCAGTATGGTTATGGTCCCATGGGAATAGGCGTTTTAGGATGCAGTTGTCTCACACAGTCATAAACTTCTAAATTAGATGGCATAAATTGCGTCCAAGGGTTTTGACTTCTGGATGTTGGCAAAAGGAGTGAATTCTGAATGCCAACCTTCTTTATCCCTTGTTGCTATGTCCAAGAGCGCAGATTCATCCCAGCACCCTTTAAATGCTAGGAGGGGATCCACTCCAGAGAAAGGCATTTTGGTGTCTGCATCTGGGTGCGTCTACAATTGCTGGTTGCCAGACCTCCCAGTAAAACCAGTAGGATGAGCTTTATTGGTTGCCAGTGTGGGAGCTCAGAGACCTCATGAGGCAGATGAAGAAAAGGAGAGGTCCAGCACATAAAATGGCATCTGAGATATGTGCCAACTGCCTCTCTCCCTGACCATTGATGCTCTTCTTTTTGGCTTAAAGAAACCTGCAGGGAAATCGGAGTTCCTTTCTTTCCCAGCCCCTGCAGAGGTGTTGATGTCCTGCTGGTCTGAGCACTGTCTGTGTCCCCCCGCCAGGCCACATCAGCGGCTGACATGGAGGCTCGCCTGGCCTGCGGGCTGGTGAAGGGCCACGCATACGCAGTGACAGACGTGCGGAAGGTCCGTCTGGGCCATGGCCTTCTGTCCTTCTTCAAGTCGGAGAAGCTGGACATGATCCGCATGCGCAACCCGTGGGGCGAGCGGGAGTGGAACGGCCCTTGGAGCGACACGTGAGTTGGGACGGACAGCGTGGTTCAGTGGGAAATTCCTCCCTGTGAGGGTGGCGAGGAACTGGCACAGTTCCTCAGAGAAGCTGTGGATGCCCTACCCCTGGAAGTGTTCAAGGCGAAGTTGGATGGGGCTTTGAGTGACCTGGTCTAGTGGAAGGTGCCCCTACTCATAGCAGGGGGGTTGGAATGAGGTGATATTTAATGTCCTTTCCAACCCAAATTGTTCTGTGATTCTATGATTCCATGTTCGTTCATAATAGTGAAGGATGTTTATCACTTGCCTTTTTGCTCCCAGTCTTGTTCCAGCAAAACAAGCACCCAACAGAATCAACCTCTGCCACCACCGACTGCTGTGATGTCTGTGGATGAGATGAGGAACCAAGGGCTGGTGCAACCAGAGCCTTTGGCCAGAGTCAATTTTGTTATCTTTATGGATAGGGCTGTGATTGTACTGACCAAATAAAACCTCGCCAGGCTGAATTCAACTCCACTGATCAGGAAGGAAGTTGAAGTTCCAAGCCATGTTGCTGTTCCCTGTGTTTGGCAAATGACCTAACCAGAGCTGCATGGGGACTGGCTTTTTACAGTCCTTGAGCCTCGAATTCTTGTGTGTCCCTTACCTCTGAGTAATGATCCTGTTCTCTTCCCTCAGCTCTGAGGAGTGGCAGAAAGTGAGTAAAAGCGAGAGAGAGAAGATGGGAATGACAGTGGAAGATGATGGAGAGTTCTGGTGAGTCCCTCCTGGGTTTGTGACCACAGGCCGTGCCCACAGCATCCTCCCACCCTATGGAGCATGTACCTCTTTTCCATGCATACAGCTATCCAGAGAAAACAGGCTTCCAAGCCATAGGATCTCTAGTGAAGCCCCTTCCTTGAGCCCATGGGTGTTAGTTTTGGATGGCCATGGCCCTGGAACTGCAAGCTGTTCTGTATCACACAGGGGCCAAACCATTTCACCAGGGTACTGAGAACCTGTCACAAATATGCTGGACTTCAAAGCCTCACCAGGAATATTCCAGTACAACATTTACCCTTGTGTGGGGAAAGGGCCAGTGTACTGCTTCTTGCACTCCAAAACACAGAGATTTGTTGTTCAAACCCAAGAAGTATTTACTGCAGGCATAGAGAAAATTGTCTCCATCTTTTTTGGAGATACTTGATGAATAACTTTTTTTATTCATCAGCCATCAGAGACAACCCACGCTCTCTAACAGGTGATCAAGAAAATCCCTGCAGTGTACTTTTCCAGGAAATGAAGCAATATAACCCAGTTCTGCCCTTTCCTGACTCAGGATGACCTTTGAAGATTTCTGCAAATACTTCACGGACATCATCAAGTGCCGTCTGATCAACACCTCCTACCTGAGCATCCACAAGACCTGGGAGGAGGCAGTGCTACACGGGGCATGGACCAGAAGCAATGACCCCTTGAAAAACCGCTCTGGAGGCTGCATCAACCACAAGGACACTTTTCTGCAGAACCCACAGGTGAGTAATGGGACAGAGGGCCTTCTGGAGGCTCCACATGTGCTTCCAAGTGTTTAACTCTGCTATAGGGACCTAGAAGGCTGAAGTGGCTACCAGACCTCTAATAGATTATTTGTGCTTATGGCAATTCTCTGGCACATCATGGCCAGCATCGAGGCCAACTCTATTAACATTATCCCTCTTATCCATGAGACTGCATCCAAGTGCTTAGTGTAGAGCATCTTGGCACAAGGAAAAAACAAACAGTGCCACAGGGTAGCAATGCTGGCTGGTTCCAGTCAAACCAGGCCAGGAGTCATTTCCAACAATCTGGATGTCTGAATGACCAAATTCCAGCGTTTTTTTTCCCGAACTTTGACACTGCTAAATTTACCAGGACAGATGTAGCCCATAGAGCCATTTCCTTCTAGCTTGAAGTTCATCTCCCGGAACAAACTTTCCTGGAGAAAAGAAGGCTCAAAGGGACTTTATGGCTCTCTACAACTCCCTGGAAGGAGATCATATGCAGGTGGGAGTCAGTCTCTTCTCCCAGGTAACAAGTGGCAGGACAAGAGAAAACAGCCTCAAGTTGTGCCAGGGGAGGTTTAGATTGAATATTAGGGAAAACTTCTTCACTGGAAGGGTGAAGACATTAGGAGATGCTGCCCAGAACAGTGGTACAGTCACCATTTCTGGAAGTGTTCAAAAGGCATGTGGATGTGGCACTTGGGGACATGGTTTAGCAGTGGACTTGTTAGTGCTAGGTTAAGGGTTGGACTGGATGATCTTAGAGATCCTTTCCTAAATAAATGATTCCACAATTGTCTTGTCCTGCTCTGAACTGGGATTCTCAGTATCACAAGCCAGGTCCTTGTGAGTCCTTCATCTAACAAGCAGTTGAAGGATGGTCCAGTCCATTGCAGGAGTTGTCATCAGGGATGTGGGAGAGTTGTTTTCAGCTTCCAGCTCTGTATTAGCCTTTGTCTTAGGTCTCTGTGAACATCAGTTCTTCCTTCCATGACTTATAAGGAGGACTTCTGGCAGACTGCAAGGGATGAAAGTCTCTGGTATAAGACTACATCTAGACTGCTTGGATTCTGCTGAGCAATTCAAAGACTGGATTTCACAGTATCTCTCGTAGATGAGCCACAAAGGTCCCTGGCTTGGCAAGTTGATGCCAGGTCCCCAGAGGAGGAGTATGGGCTCTCGATGTTGGTACTGAAGCCAAGCTGTCCCTGCATGGAGGTGGATGGGGAGAAGCTGATGTTAAATCTGTTAAATCCACCCCCACCCATGCCCAGGGATCCTGTATTAATAAAAATCTCCCTTCCTCTCTTTGCTTCTAGTATGTGTTTGATGTGAAGAAGGCAGAAGATGAAGTGCTGATCTCCATCCAGCAGAAGCCCAAAAGGACCAGTCGCAAAGAGGGCAAAGGAGAGAACCTGGCCATAGGCTTTGATATCCATAAGGTAGGCTGGGGTTCCTGCATGTTGGCCTGAATGCCACCGTTACTTTGTTGGTTGTGGAGTGGTACTTTAGTCCTGCATGACCATATCGCTCATTTAAGCATTATCTGCGTGCTTCTAGGGTGCCATCAGCACAGCCTGCCCTGCTCTAGAGAGGAAGAGGGATATCTAAGGGGACAGCATGGACAACAGGTTGCCCAGAGAAGCTGTGGATGCTCCATCTCTGGAAATCTTCAAGGCCAGGCTGGATGTGGCTTTGAGTAACCTGTTCTAGTGGGAGGTGTCCCTGCCCATGACAGGGGATTGAAACTAGATGACCTTGGAAGGTGCCTTCCAACCCAAAACATTCTACGATCCTGCACAGTTCTTACTAAAAGCAATGATTAGTCTTTTTTCTGTAGATGTTGAAATCTGTCAGACTAATCCTTATGTGCTGTTTGCTGGGTCCCCAGTGTTAAGCTGGGATGCAAGAGATGAGTCCCTGAGCCAAAAGAGTTGGGAAAGCCACATCCAGACTTGTTTTCCACCCAGCACAGTTGGCACCGTTTTGCTGGTTCTCTTAACTCCAGGCCTCCTGTCGCTGTGGACTCAGTCCTTGCAGTCTTTCCCCTGCCACGGTGGATACCAGTATGTTTTCATGCAGTGACAATCCACTGACCATCCCACTGTGGTCTCTGCCCAGGTGGAGTTGAATAGGAACTACCGGATGCACACCCTGCAGCAGAAGGTGGCCAGCTCCATCTACATCAACTCCCGCAGCGTCTTCCTGAGGACAGACCTGAAGGAAGGCCGCTACGTCATCATCCCCACCACTTTTGACCCTGGTCATGAGGGCGAGTTCCTTCTCAGGATTTTCACAGACGTGCCTTCAGATTGCCGGTAGGGAGCACGAGCAGGGATAGGCAGGAATTGGCTCTTTGGGACAGCCCTGTGCTTCTGATTTGTGGTTTTCCTGAATGGGCACAGCCTTGCCTGCAGCTGCGCTTTGGCTTTCTGTTAAGGGTGGTCAAGAGACAGGACATCTTTACAGTCTCTCCATAGACATGCAGAGAAGCTCCCACTCTGCCTCCGAGCTTGATATGGGAGAGCATCCCAAATCCAGGTTGAGGAGATTCAAGTGGGGAGCAGAGTCTGACAGTGGACAGTGTGTAGTCACAAAATTACAGAATATTCTAACTTGGAAGGGACCCACAGGGATCATCCAAAGATCATTGAGTCCAACTCTTTAGTGAGTGGCCTGTACGGTCCTTCATCATGCCAGAGCAAACTCTTTGGGGTAAGACTGGGCACCTCTCAAAGGCCACGTGTTTTTCCCTGCAGAGAGCTGACACTGGATGAGCCACCACACACCTGCTGGAGTGGGATGTGTGGCTACCCGCAAGTAGTATCCCAGATCCATGTCCTTGCTGCAGCTGGGCTCAAGAATCAGGACTCCCAAGGAGGTACTGGTCTTTCTCTGCCTGTTGTCTGGTCCTGGAGGAGTTGGGAGGTGGTTTATGAAGTGGGACATTGCTGGAATTTATATCCTCAGATATTTTTTCAGTGAACATGCCTGATTCAGACACCAGAGGAGGAAAAAGTCTATGGAGAGCCAAACTCACTTCTTGTAGTGAACATCATCTGGGAGCTGTTATATTTAGGCTGTTATCTGAGACCCTCCCAGAACTTCCCCAAAGCCCTTTGCTGTGGTCCTGTAACAACCCAAGCTTTCCTCCCAAGTACAAGCAGCTGTAAAAGTCAGGAATTGTATTTAAAGGCTTTTTAGTAGGAAGGATGGAGAAACAGTCTGATGTGTAGTATTCATCACTGGAGGCTGGTTAAATGTCTTATCAGCAGAGGGTATGTCAAATTTAGCTCACTTTGGGATGGTGTAGATCTAGATCAAATCTGACATCCATCACTTTTCCTGCGTGGAAGACAGCAGCAGGACCATACCTTCCTGTGTCCTGCAGCCACACACAGGCTCATGGCAAGAGCCCCATGTTCTGTCTGCCTGGAGCATCTGACCAAGAAACCCAGTGGGAGTGATGGCTGGTACTGGGAGATTGCTAAATTTGGGATGAAAGGTTGCCATTAGAGAAGCAAATATCTTTCCACCGTGGAAATAGACCTGATGCTTGCTTTTCTCCTCCATTTCCTGAGTCAAGGACATGTGGCAATTTTGGCAAGATTCAGCCAAACACTTTAAAGCTGAATTTAAAATATAAAAATTGAAAAATTAAAATACCTAAATAAAACCCAATTAAAATTATACTAGTTTTTTTTCACCCAATAATTATTTTCAGTGCTGCCTATTACTATATCCCTGAAACTAACGGGCAGGATCTTTGCTAAGCAAGGACTAGTCAAATGTGCTTATTTATCACATGCCACTATCTGCTGGTTGGGGAGGGAATTTAACCCTAGGCAGGTGTTTTTTTCTTGGGTTATTCACAACAGGTCTGTGCACCTTTAGCAGTACAGGGAATTCTGTAGCCAGAGGTGTCTGAACTGTTCACAGAAACAAGGAGGCCTATCTTTCCATCAGACAAGAAGATGTGTGGATTCTGCAGTCATAGAACATTTTTTCCACAAAAAACCCTTGGGAATTGCTTTCTTCCAGCTGTTTTCCAGCTGTTCAGCTCCCACCACCAACACTGAGTTTGGCATTTTCCAGTTTAATAGCATCTCTCACACATCCCAGCCCACGCCTTTCACACTAATTTGGAAATAGTGGTTTACAGATAGGAATTTGGCTCTGGCTGATGGAATCTGAGGATTTAATGGAACATCCCAAAAGACAAGGTAATTTGGAAAAACAGCTGTGAAATCCAGCATCTGTGCCTCACCAGGGGAGCCATGTCCTTGCAAACAGAAAGCTAGCAAAGAGGTGGTCTGGCAATCAAAATCCCTGGCCCTCAGAAGGGGCTGGTTTGTTCCTCCTCATTTCCACATTTCCCTTGGACAAGAAAACTCACTCAATTGATCTGTGTTTCCATCATAGCCACTAAAGTTCATGGTAAGAAAATGCATTCTGGCAGTTAAATTCCCATAGTAATAGCTCTTTCTCTACTGAAATTCCCAAAACAAGCGCTTGTTTGGCACGATGAAAATATTCACTAATGAGGGATTTTTTCCTTCTGGAAGCTCAGGTACCATTCAGCTGTGGGCTGGTAGTATGTGAACTTGGTAACTTTATCCTCCATCTGGTATTTCCTTGTGTGAACCTCTTTCTCTTCTTCATGGTTTTATTTCTGGCTGCCTCTAGGAGAGCAAATCCTGAAAGAAGGGTTGAGGAGGATGGTGTCCTCCATGGAATATTTATTGCAGTGGTCAGGAGGATTTGGGGTGATGAAGGAGTGTTTCTAGAGAATATGGGGACAAGAGAGGTGGTCCTTTCATAGAATCATAGACTTGTTTCAGTTAGAAAAGCCCTCTAAGATCATTGAGTCCAACTCTTACCCCAGCCTTGCCAAGTCCACCACTAAATCATGTTCACCAGGTGCCACAACTACACATCTTTTAAATCCCTCCAGGGATGGTGACTGTACCACTGCTCTAGGCAGCCAGCTCTAGTGCTTGATAAAGCCTTTTGATGAATTAGTTTTTCCTAATATCAAGTCTAAACCTCCCCTGGTGCAATTTGAGGCCCTTTCTTCTCGTCCTGTTGCTTGTTTCCTGGGAGAAGAGACCAACCCCCACCTCATTATGTCCTCCATTCAGAGAGTTGCAGGAGTGATAAGGTCCTCCCAAGCCTCCTTTTCTCCCAGCTGAGCCCTTCTAACTCCTTCAGCCATTCCTTATCAGATTTATGCTCCATGCAGACCCTTCCCCAGCTTCACAGCACCTGCTGCCCAGGGACAGTGTCTCCTAATAGAATTAAACCTGAGCCAAACAACTGAGCTCCATAGACATCATCTGGAGTGTGACAAATGCCTTGGCAGATACCCATCTCCTCTGGTAGGAATATGGAGGCAAACTACTGCATGACGCCACTGGAAAAGGACTCTAAGGAATTACAGGAGCTACAACAATACAAAAGTTCACTTTTCTCTCCCCAGGAGCTGACCCTTATGTGATCATCAAGTGCGAAGGGCAGAAGGTTCGCTCTCCCGTGAAGAAGAACACGGTATCACCAGAATTCGATGTGAAAGGGCTCTTCTACCGCAAGAAGCCAGGCCAACCCATCATTGTTCAGGTACCTGGCAGGCAAGCAGTGGGCTGAGGGATGGAGACCCTCTCACACTTGGACGCCCCGCACTCTCCTCATACTGTCCACAGCAGATCTCTTCCCCAGGCTGAGCATCATTACTTAATGCATCTCAACCTCTTACCACCACGGTGACATCTGGTAAAGGCATGTCCTCCACCCCCCTCACTTCCAGAGTGACACCCCCATACCTCACCACCTCCCTATCTTCAGCTCAGGGTATGCCCCCAGTAACCCTTCTCTCCAGTTCATGAGGGTTGGCTGCATCCCTGAAGGAGCTGCCCTCATCCCTGTTTTGTTTCCGCAGATCTGGAACCACAACTTGATAAGTGACGAGTTCTTGGGCCAAGTTGTGCTCACGGGGGATCCCAGCGACCAGCAGTTGGTGCACACACTGCACCTCCAGGACAAGGGGAACAGGAGGTCAAACGATCTCCCTGGAACCATTGCTGTGATGCTGCTCAGCAGCAACATCCTCACCAACGTCTGAGTACTCAAGGACGACTCTTCTGGTGCCATATATGTGAATATAAACATGCACACATACGTATATAAATATATAGACACACAGAGTCTACCCACCATCTGCGAAGTGTATATGAACCATGCATGCATTCCACTCCAAGGAGCCAATCTTGTGTTTTCAATGTCAAAAAAATGGTGCCTTTTTTTGGGGAACCACAATGATCCTTCTGCTGGCGTCCTCTGCAGCCCCCCTGGCTGCCATGTGCGCTGTGGGACTGCTGTGAGCACGCCGTGTGTCCTGACAGCCAGAGCGCGATGCCCTGGGGCTGTTTGTTTACACAGGCTGGCACAGCCACGTGCCACCACGCACACGCGTGGCCACCGCGGTCCCACCGGCTGCTTCAGTGCATCCTCAGCGTGTCTGCTTGGGTTAAGAGTAGTGTGCATGGAGTTGTCTCCCTTGAAATTGCCATGTAATCGCTTACCTGTGGAGGCACCACAGCAAAGGAGAAGTGGAAAAACAGATCGGGCCCTGTTGGATGTTTTTTGGGTATGGGTTTGCAGAATGCAATGGCAAGGAAAATGCACCAAGGCAGCCCAAATCCCAGATCCACAGGGGCGACAAGACCAAAGGCTCCATCATTTTGGGGACAAGCTGTCTCCACCCAAGCCTTGTTCAACCCCTTGCAACTCTGAAGTATACAAAGATATCAACAGCTGTGGTGGGATAACTGTTCTCTGCGGTCAAGTTTCTGAATCAGTCTGGACCCAGCTCCTGTGTGTGCCTCCTGAACTCCCATGGTGCCTGCTGTCTTCATGTCTCCATGCTGTTCCCATCCCAAGAGCTCACCCCAGGAGCTGGGGTGGGTTGTCTGCTGGGGCACTTCAGTGTTTAGGTAAGAGAAGATTGGTTCCTCTGAAGGCCAGAGTGTCAAGTTCAAGGGACGGGGAGCTTCACTCCATGGGCTCCACCTGTACTGCTGCCTACAGTGCATCATTTCTCAGTGCCTCACTCTCTCAAATTCTTTTAAAAAATAGTGGGATTTTAGCTTGTACTAGAGGAGCACTGCTGCCAGTGCAGCCCAAAAATGCTGGGAATATTTAATTCATACCAGTGTCCATATCTCACCTTTAATTTCCAGTCTCCTGTCGTGGAGGATGAGTTGCACAATCCTAGAGCCAGTCGCACGAGCACAACCCAAATGCGTCCTTGGGGACGCGTCTAGGGCTACAGTCTGCTCCTGATTTCCATGAAAACTGGGTTAATCTTCCTTATTCCACTGGGTGGCAGAATCTGGCTTCTTGTAAAACATCCCAGATAAACCAAACAACAGCCCGTTGTCTGGCCTTTTAGCAGCTGACGAGGACAAGTTTCAAACCATTTTTTTTCTCCTGTTGTTTTGGGTTTTTTATTCATGTGCCTTTAAAGTGGTGCAAGTTAAGAGATTTCTCTGGAAGATTTTTTTAACAAGCAAATGATTTTGCAGTCACTTGCATGCAAGTGGAAATTAATACATGTGATAAAATCTTTGAATCATGGTAAATTTTGACCTGAGCAGAGTCCTTTTCCTGCAGGAGAAGTGAGCAGGAAAGCCTTCTTTTGCCATAGCAAAGGGTTTCTGCTTGTCCTACTAAAAACCCACATTTGTCCTGTGAGTCTCTTTGGGTTTTTTTTAAAGTCCCTAAAGGTCTGCTAAGTCTGACACATGGTAAAGTGTTCCCCAAAGTCACAGTACCTGCTAGCTCAGTTCTTGGTGCAACCAGAAGCAGACAGTACAACTGCACTGATTTTTGCAGGCTGCTTTTCCCCTTTCCTCATCTTCACAGTCCTGCACTTATGAGTTGGCTTTTTTATCAAATTTGCTTATGTTCTTAGGTCTTGTTTTTCAGGACCTAAAGGCAAGCAGTAGTCCCCATGATGCTCTTTTCAGATCTCAATTACTCCTGGCTCACACTGAGCCCTCCAACTCCAGGTGCCATCACTGGGGCCAAGTTTGGTTCAGCATCTTGCAGAATTGACTTAAACGTTCCTAGTTAGGTAAAGCAACTTTTTGATCCCAAGGTCAAAGCAAATCCTTGAATATGGGAAGACCAATTCAGAGCTATTTTGATTTTATCCTGGTTTTGTGTATGAGACTCATCATTGATAATTAATGGCAGCAGGGCTGTGGGGTTAGAAGATACGATTTGGGTCTTAGGAGAAGATCTCACAGGCTTATGTGCAGAGTTATATGTGAGAGGGATGCCCAAAGATACCTCACCTGGCAAGGGGATGAGCTATTTGGCATTGCAGGAACATGACAGGAGCTTTGCACCATCATCAGCAGATGGAGGTGTCCAGCCTGCCTGCGTTAGCCTTGTTTTCTCGGGAAATCAGGCTGTGGATAGCTTCAGCAAAGGAGATCCATTTGTCCAGGAGTGCCCTGCCATGTGCCAAATAGCACCGTGATCCCCAAGGAGCAGTGCCAAAGCTCCAACCACAGAGTTGTGGTGTCCTGGTACCCATGGGCAGCCCCCTTCCACCCTACAGAGAATCAAGCTATGAAGAGAGGAAAGGCAGTTTTTTAATGGCTTCTTTAAAAAAAAAGTCATTCTATATCAGGACGAAATTGTCTCAATATCAGTAATACTTGTCCTTTTTTTAAAAACAAAAAAAAAGAAAGCTTTGGAAAATATAGACCAGAAGCCTTCTTCCCCTACATTTCCAATGGAATAACAAAAATTACCTTTCTTACTCTTCTTTTTCTCTTATTTGTAGAGCAGATGAGGGAGGGGAATTACTGAAATGCCATTCCTATTGTTGATGCCTTTTCTCTTTCAACGAAGTAAACAGAAATATTCAGGTTTGTTGTTTTGTTTTGGTTTTTTTTCCTGAGAGGAGGGCAGGTCTGAAAAGCACTTTCCAGTCCCTCATGAGTGGGGTAAGACATGTGTCTGATTTATTTCACATTTCTTTTGTTAATCATTTCAATGGCTGCAAGCAGCCTGGCATTACACTCGGTGGAATCCATTTCTTTTTGACATCTGTCTGTTAAAACAGGCTGTGACTTGTCTTCATCGCCAAAGGCACTGATGTGTCATGCTGCACAAGATCAGAGAGTGGTCCAAACAGAAAGCCAACATTGTACAGCTGTAAACCTCCTATAAATAAATAAATTGTGTATATTTTATTCAGACTCCTTGCTTTTGAACTGCTGTGTTCTTCCAGAATGCTTTTGATGGGCACAAGGTGGCTCTGCAGAGCCTTTTGAATTTGCTTGATTCACCACACTCCAATCAAATTATTTTTCTCTGTGGACTTTCAGACTAAGGCAAGGTGTTCGGCATGAGTCTTTCACACAAGGTTACACTCACATTCACAGAGAAACTCCATGGTGGGGATGGGTAACCTCCTCTGACTATAAACCTTTGCATCCTATGCCCCAGAGTCACCACAGTGCAGGGCACTTGTTTTTTTTGAGCCTCACCTGACTTGGAAAAGAGCCCTGCAGATTGCTGATAAAATAAAAGGAGTGAGGGGGAGAGTTTATGGGCAAAGTAGAAGGAGGAAGCGGGTTTTGGATGGCTTTCCCTCAGAAAACAAACCTGCTCAATGCACATGGCGAGCATTTGAAAAGCCTGGCCCTGCCCATGGGAATCTCCGGTCTTGCTCCTGTAAGACACGGACCCAAAGCTCTGGCACTGGGATCTTGCTGCCATCTCAGCTTCCCTCCACCAGCAGTCTGTGCTCAAAGGCTTTGCAGCATGAAGGAGCTGAGTGCTTCTGCAGCCCACCCTTAAGAGCCTGGAGCAGACATCTGGGAAAAGCCCTTTTATTGACGGGTGGAGGTATCTTCCCAGACTCTTCACTCCTGGGATCATCCTCTGGGACAAAATGTGTCACCAAAAGATAGAATATGAGCATCCTGCTCCTTTGCCTCCACCACTGAAAGAGCTTGCAAGGACCTTTCTTAGGGGGAAAGCCTCCCAAACACCTCAATCCCCCAGACATCCTGATACTCTCCTGGAGGGTGTCCTGAGAAGTAGACCTGGCTTAGACTGTGATGCCTGATGCTGAGCATGGCACAGCAATGAGCTATGAGCTCTGGTGTAGACCAGGGGGCTTTACTGAGTCTTGCTTTGTGCACATTCTAAAAAAAGGTCTATGCCAGCCCGGATAAGCCACAGACCATCAGGTAGGCATGGAGGTTGTGCTTTCCCACCAACATCCACACCTCGATTTTGCTGATACTGGGGCAGTGGGCTTAAAAGTGTAGGTTGCTTTGCAGCCCTGCCTGTGTCTGTACCCATGGTGCACACCAGCATGGAGATAGGGGTGCTGGAATTGGTGTGGGACCCCGGCACATCAGTGTGGAGATGTGCAGACTGTGCATGTTTGGAGACCAGCAGCAAGTAGTAGACTAGTGCACAGCTCCAGGCAGCACCCAGCCCAGGCTCACCAATGATCCTGCAGCATCTCCTCATCCCTCCAGCATAGTCATTTGCCAGGGATTTCTGCTCACAACACTACTTTCATATAGTTTCATATTAATTTTCATAGGGGACTTTCTAAGGACTTTTTGTAAGGGCATGTTTTGATAAAACAAGCGGGGAATGGCTTTAAAGTGAAAGAGGGTAGGGTTAGGTGAAAGATCTGGAAGAAATTCTTTACTGTGATCTTGGTGAGGCACTGGCACAGGTTGCCCAGAGAAGCTGTGAATGTGATGTCCCCACCCCTGGGAGTGTTCAAGGCCAGGTTGGATGGGGCCCTGAGCACCCTGGTCTAGTGGAAGGTGTCCCTGCCCTTGGCAGGGGTCTGGAACTGGATGATCTTTTAAGTCCCTTCCAACCCAAATCATTCTGTGATTCTGTGATTCTGTGGTGCTATGATTCTATGATAAATTGGCAGATCGAGGTCTGCCTTTGACCTGAAAGAGCATCTTCCTGGAGGAACAGACATCCATCCTATGATTGAAAGTTGATGCTGAAGCATTTCTTCTTGCAGCTGGATCCCCCATAGCCACCATCTTCCCACCTTAATGCCTGTATACATTCCCTGCCATATGAGCCTCCTGCTGCTCAAAAGGATGAGGGATTTCTAGCAGGAAGGGCTGCAGAGGTAGAAGGGCTTTCAGCAATAGGATGGGTTCACTGTCTGTCCCTCAGAACTGTTCAGGTGCTGCCGCATCTTTGGCAAATAGGTTAATACCCAGGGATTGACCCATTGGAGTCTGTTCTGGGCAGTGGTCTGAAGGCTCCTTGCACTCTTTGAATCCCACCTCCAAACCCAGTGGTGCAGTCAGGAAGCATGTCCAGCCCTGTGCTCCTGGCAGAGCCTCCCTCTCCACCTTTCCACACGTGCACAGGTCGTGTTGGGCACCAGGCAAGGCTGCCCAAGCCATTCCAAGCACATTGGATGCAGTCCAGAGCAAAGCCCAGACACAGCCAGTATCTGCCCTCACATCCACACCAACTACATTGACACAGTGAGGGGGGCTAGAGTGACACAGGGCATGGCCCCAGGTGGTCACAAATCATCTGTCCTCAGCTTAAGGTCATCTAAGTCTGTTCACTGCTGAGGGCTGGGCAGCAGCAGGGCATTTCTAAGGGCTGGGGAAGGGACCAGGTGACTGTGCTGTGACTTCTACATTTTGAGTCGAGTTCCTGGGTAGCTTTGAAGCAAGGAGGCTCCCTTTTACTGCTCCTTACTTCTGCAGTATCACCAAAAAACCGCATTCAGTCAGGTCCCCAGGAGGATTTCCAGAGCCTTCATTCCAAAGTGGAGCTTAGAAACAACTTTTATGATAAGCTGCAAATAAAAAGGTGTATTTTGCACCGTTCACTAGCTAAAATGACAAGCTTTATACCTAAGTAAGAAACTTCAGTAGTGTTTCATAGCATAGTTAAAATCCAACCCCACCTTCCTCAGCAGGAAGGAAAAAAGACACTAGCCCAGATTTGGGCAGGGAGTCACCAGGTCAGAGTTAAGCTTCTAGGCAAAACCTCAGCTCTGAGTTGCCTGGTCCTCAAGTGTTTTCCTGTCCCAGTTTTCATATTTACAAGCACAAAAGGCTGGTGCACTCAAACCAGGATGCCTGTCAGCTCCCAGCCTCACCTCACAGGACCTCAGTACAGTCCCTTGCACAGCCCAGAGACCTCTTTCATAGGGCAGGAGGACCTTTCCAGCCACCCTTTTGCCTAGGGATCCATCAGGGCTCAGCACAATGAGGACTTGAAACTGCAGCTAAACTCATAGCAGGGATCTTCATGGGTGCCATGAAAACATTTTACATGAGCAGATAGTGATATGAAAAGGGGTTATGGTTTTAAACTTAAAGAAGAGAGATTTAGATCAAATATCAGGAATATGTTTTTTACTGTGAGCATGGTGAGGCACTGGAACAGGTTGTTTGCTCAGAGAAGCTGTGGATGCCCCATCCCTGGAAATGTTCAGGGCCAGGCTGGGTGGGGCTTTGAGCAACCTGGTTTAGTGGAAGGTGTCGCTGCCCATGGCACCTAGGTGATCTTTCAGGTCCCTTCCAACGCAGGCCATTCTATGATTCTATGATACCGTGATCCGGGGCAGGCTCCAGGGCTGCAGGAGCACGCATCTTCGCAGAGTGGGGATGCTGCGGGAGCGCGGCGCTTGCTGTTCCCGGGATGGCGGTACCACACGCGCACTCACACACACACTCACACACTCACAGCCCCACCCCACACCCACACCCACACCAGGGGCTGGCTGCAGACCGGCTCCTCCCCCGCTAAGAGGCTCAGCCCGGGCAGGCGCTGCGCTCGCTCGGTGCTGGAAGCAGCGCCGCTCCGCGCCGGGCAGCAGTGCGCCGTCCCCGCCGCCCTCCCTGGCCATGCCCGCTAAGGTAAGGCGGAGCGGGAGGCAGGCGGCACCCGGGGGAGCCAGGCGCGGGGCTGGGGATGCTCCAGCGGGGCTGCCATGGCGGCGCTGTGGGATGCGGTGGGGCGCGGTGCGTGGGATGGGATGGGTGGGATGGATGAGGTGCCCCCGCTGCGGGCAGTGAGTCGGATCAAACCTGGGCAAGAGGCTGGGCTAGATGGGAGGGGGGGAGACGACACGACCGTAGACCTGCCAGCAGTGCCCAGCAGCCCCGAGACAGCTCGGCTCCTGCAGCATGGATTAGCGGCTCGGTAATTTCTAGCTGCTGCTTAATTTGGCTGGGGTCACCTAGCAGTGAGCTGGAGCGACGGGTACAGGGCACTGCCCTCCTGTGCTGTGGTGTGCAGCCCTCCACCCCTTCGCTCCACAGCCCTTTCACATTCAGGGATACCTCTGGAAGCGCTTAAACGTGGGGAGAGCCTTTAGGGTATGTCCCTGCTACGTGGATCCACTGGCAGTGCCACAAGACCCCAGGTGTCCTCCCAGCCCGCCCTCCCCCTGCTTTCACGCAGCTCCAGACACACCATTTAGGTGGATAAAGCACAGCCTGCTCTCAGGTGGGTGCTGCCCTTCAGGGAGCAGCAGTTTTCCCTGGCTGCAGCGTAGCACAGATTGTGCCCAGGCTGGTTTTGGGGGGTGTCCCCTGGGTCACACCGGTGCTGGTAAGCAGCACCTAGGACCTTCCAGGCTATTTAAATTATTAGGACCATCCCTGGAAAAGGACTGAGGCTTGATGTGGGACAGGCAATTCCCACAAAGCAGTTTGTATTTTGCTGCCTGGGTTAGGAGTATGATGTTTTGTAGATGGGCTGTGCTGGACCAGCTGAGCACAGTACCAAAGAAGAACCCCAGGATTTCCTAGGATATTTACAATTGCATTATCCTAAGGAAAGTGGAACAGTGGAACTGACATATCTTGGTGTCTCTGGGAAGACTGGGGTGTGTGGTGGAGGGCTTGCCATGTAGGCAATGTGGAGGGGGAGTTTGAAAGGCAACACACCGGTGGGTCTAAGATTGCCTGGTTGCCCCTTGCTGTTAAGTCTCCCCTGCAGAAGGAGGTGGTAGAAGCTAGAGATGATTTTCTCACAGCCCTAGGCTGCAGTGCTGGTGTGAGTGCTTCTCTCCATATTCTGGGCAAAAGAATGTCCAAGAAGCAACCCGATGGGGTTAACCTATGTGTTACATAAAGATGACAAGGACATGGTTGTTGCCAGCTGACTTGATCCCACTGTGGGATCTTACTCTCCCATCAGGTGAGAGACTGCAAGCTCCCAAGACTGGTAGTGTGAAGGTATGGAATGGATTTGCAGCTTTCACTGAGCTTTGCCAAAGCTTCAGTCAAAACCTGAGTCCCTGTGAGAGCCTGTGAAGTCTCCCCCTACCCCCTAGCCTAAACTGTCTCAGGGAAAACCAAAGAGGGACAAAAAAGGGCAAAAAAAAAATCCGGGACAGCCGTTCCCTCCTGTTCACTGATGTGGAAAATTGTTTTCACCTGCAGCTTTGCAATCTCTGAGCCCCGATGATTCCCAAATAGGCGTATCTAAATTGTGTTTAACTTTGTGGTGATGGCCTGGTGATAAACTGTCCTTTTTCTCTCCCTGACATATTTGAAAGCTTTGATCTTCTGTAAAACTAAGATGTAGGGCAAAAGTCTCTCCTTGGGCTTTTTGGGGTGAGACTGGAGTAACTTCACGAAGCTACAGGATCTCCCCATGGATAGTGGCATTTATGAGATCTGAATCCTGGCCAGGGATGTCCCTCTTTTCAAGGCAATATTATTTCTAACTCATTTCCCCTCCTCAGAGCAGCCGATTCATCTCACTAGCTATGAAGTTTCCCCGGGCCCGGGGCTGCTGTACAGTGTTTCTGTCTTACACTTGCTAACTTGTGACTTCGCAATCCTTGGGTTGCCATGGAAAGGATTATGCTGTGATTAATGAAGGCATTGTCAGCTAATAGTTTTTTTCAAAGCCTTTCCTGGAGCTGTAGAGAACGGCTTCCAAGCCTGGCAGAAAGGAGCTGACAGGAGAAGTGGCTGCAGGCACTCAGTCCTGGGCACATTTTTGGTTGTCCACATCAAGATCATGCTGGCTCCAATGACGGTCACATCGGCTCTGCCAGTCCCTTTTGAGGGTGAGAGGAAAAACGGAGGGTTTATTATTCTCTTGGAGCAGAGCCAGGGTTTTTTTGCTCCCAAAGCAGAGTGGGACAAGTGTCACTGTACCAAGGGTCTGGCAGGATGTGGAGACAGTGTGTAAGGCAGCTTTGCACTGTGAAACCCTCCTCTCTGCTAGACCATGTCCAAGGAGAACTGATAGGGGACGAACGTATGTGTTCGTGACTTTCTGGTCCCCCAGCCAAGTGCTCGGTAGAGCCAGGAAGGTTATCAGGACAGCACTGCCCCAGCAGTGTCCGTGTTTATGCTGTTTGTCCCACCCTGGTAGTCCCTCCCAAGCCCTGCTGTACCTGGAGCTGTGCACAGAGCCCCTGCTCTGAACTGCAGAAACACAATGGTTGGAAAAGCCCTCTAAGGTCATAAAGTCCAACCCTCAACCCAGCACCGCCAAGGCCACCACTAAACCACGTCCCCAAGTGCCACATCTACACGTCTTTTAAATACATCTGGGGATGATGACTCCACTACTTCCCTGGGCAGCCTGTTCCAGTGCTTGACCACCCTTTCTGCAAAGAAAGTTGTCCTAATATCCAATATAAAGCTCTTGTAGCCAGACGATAGTAGAGAGCAGAGTGCAGTTGTGCCCAAGGGTACAAAGGGAGTGCAAAAAGTGAAAATCCAGTGAAAAACAGGCATTTGAAGCAGATTGAGTACCGAGTGAAAATAGAAGAGCTAGAAATCCATACCCATAAATCTCTGGGGACCCCTTCATTTCTTGGCGTTGTTGGATGAGTCCCCCCCAGACCTTCCCAGCCTGAGCAACTTCTACCTCAGCCCAGCAGGAATGTAAAAACTGAGTGCTTGGTCCCACTCTCAGCCTCAGAGCAGTCACAGAAAACCACTGAGCTCTCCATGGACTGCAGTCCCAGCAAAAGTCTTTCCCAGGATGTTGGTTCAGCTGCAGCCATCCCCTTTCCTGCATTTAACCTGGTGTAATGACACAGCATTTGCCTGGGGTGCAGATGACCTGAACACAGTTTCACATGCACGAAAGGAGCTAAAACTTACACTCTAGGTTGGCTGTAGACTGGCAGGTGCCTGGGGGCGAAGTTTGCACTGCTATTGTTGCTGCACCACCAGCCTGGTCTCCACCTTTATGAGTGTGGAGGAAGGAAGACTTGCAGGAGAATATGCCTGATGTTACATGGAGTGTTGGGAGAATGGAGCCTCTGTGAATCCTAGGTTTGTCCTCTCTTCCCATCTGACACTGGCTTGTACAGTGAGAGCTGTGCTTGGAAGGGGCTTTGCCCCATCAGACAAAGCCAGTTCTCTTCAGAACTTTTTGTTCCTGACTTTAGAAATGGGAAGATAAATCTGGGATCATGGTAGCTGTCAGTGTCTCCATGTAAATGTAAAGACTTTTATGAATATTATAAAATCATGGAATGGTTAGGGTTGGAAGGGATTTTAAAGATTAACTCATTCCTACCCACCCTGCTGTGGGCAGGGATACCTTTACTAGACCAGGTTGCTCAAAATCCCATCCCACCTGGCCTTGAACACTTAGATTTAGTCCCACAAGCCTTGCAGGTTGCAGCTGGGAAATACCTTCCACCTTCCAGGACTCACCCAAAACACCAGGACACAGGGAAAAGGTGCTCTGGGCTGAGCTAGACTGGGACCAGGACCCAAATATTGAGACCAAGCCCTTCTGTGTTCCTCCTCATATCTGCCGTTGTCCAGACAGCACATTCCACTCCTCTGCTGATTTATCTTGTTTCAAGTAATCTAAAACAGAAATGGTTCCACTGGGGAGAATTCTGAGAAAGGAAAGATGGTCAGAGGTCTGGTCAGAGCTTCCTTCCATAGGAGAAATGATTGTTTAGACAAAGGCTCCAAGCTGAGAAGAGATGGGAGGAAGGTATGTTATAGATCCTGAAAGATCTTGTTTGCATGGTGAATGCAAAAGGAAGATTTTCCTTAATTTTCCTTTGAAATACAAAAATTAGGGAGCATCAAATAAAGCTTAGAGAAACCAGGCTCAAAGATAAAAAGAGTTTGCACAGTGTGACATCTGTGGTGCTCCTTATGGCAGAACCCCGTGGATTCTCAAAGTATTGGGTTAAAAAAAGCACTCAGACAAGTTTTATTTACAAAAAGCCTCCCAAAACCTATAAAGCAAATATATTAAAGAAAGAAAAAACTACCCTTTTCTGGCTCTAGAAGTTCTTGAGTTCTTATTAATTTCTGGGGGAAAAACTGCAGAGTAATGCCACTACATCTGCTTTTATACTGCTCCTTGGGCATGCTCTGTCAGAGAAATATAGTAGATGGGGAGCCCACAGGCTGGATCCAGTGTGAGCTATTTTATGTGGAGCTCAACTCACTAAAAAATTGTTCATGCCCTGAGGTCCTCCTTGAAACAATTCTTCTGAGATAGTGGCCTCACTGCACTTCCTAGTTGTCTTGGAGAAGATTAAGTGTCAGCTCATCATTTTAGTACGAGTGCCATGTGTCATGTGGGCTGAGGGAAATACAACAAAACCTGTTCTCTTCTTCTTTCATTGAAAATATTTTTATTCCAGCAGATACAGAGAGGAGCTTAATGGGATTTCTTGCAGGTTCTGTGTCAGATTTCCTGAAAGCCATTAGGGAACTGCCACAAAGGTATCAATCAGCTGGATCTCTGCTGGAAAAGCTGGGGTTTGTGTGTGGATTCCTGTGATTTCCAGAGCTGACCCATGCTTTTGTTGGGGTGAGGCTTGCTTTGTAAGTCAGTTTTCCATGTGCCTGGTGTGTGTTGATGTACAGGAGTTTGAATTCATGCCAACAGGAGAGGCTGGGAGAAGAAAATGCTTTGCCTCTTGGTGGCATCGAGCTCCCAGCCCAGGCAAGGCTCCCACTGGGCTCAGGGGGCTCAAACAGCTTCACAGTAACAGTGGGGCTGGAAGGGAAAGGGGAGCACCCACAAACCACAACACCCTCACCACCAGAGGTAGGGTCCCCTTCCCAGGCTGAGGCTGGGGGGACAGGCAGCCCTCCTGCACTGGGACAGAGGAGTCCAGCAGGTGTGTGCTGTGGTGAGGAGGAAAGAGCCCTGCAAGCCCAGCTAGAGCACGTCAGAGTGCTGCCTCCCACGTCTGAGCCTTCGGGTGTTTTCCAGCATCAGTGGAGGTTGCTGTTACAGTGTGATACCCCAGCTATTTCTGTCCTGCTTCCTCTCATCCCTCAGCTTTGCTGGATCAGTGCCATCAAGGCCAGCAGATTTACCCTGGGCTGAGATGAACTCCAGAAACCACACACACACACTGGGTTTGTCTCTCCTACAGCCCACAGAAGGTTTTGGTCTGGAGAAGCAAATGAGTGGTCATTTCATCTGTAATTTCTGTGTTAGAGCCTTCTTCAAGTCAAGTCTACTGAAAGTCTCCATGAGTTCTCCACGGCTGGAAAAAGACCTCTAAGATCTTGGCCAAATGATGAAGTTGATTCAGGTTAATTGTACCAATACAAATTAGGGTGGTGGGTAACAGAAGGTGAAAGCTGTTAGGGCAGCCTTATTGCTCTTAGGAAAAACCCTCTGGATCTCCCCCAATGCCCTGTCATATGTTTTTCTCTCAGGGAAGACTACTCTTCAGAGTAGCAAACCAAGTTCTGTTCTCTCAGCCAGGGAGGCTATTAAGTAAACAGGGCTGGAACAAAAGTCAAGCTTTTCAGGTGCAGCTGTGATGTTGACCTCAGCTGGGGAAAAGAGACTTGTCTCCAGAAACCACCGATTTCTTAAGTGTAGCTAAGAGCAAATGACAAATACCAGCAGCCACCCCTTTCTTTGTGTGGGTATCTCAAAGTACTGAAAAGAAGGGTAGGAGCAGAGCAGCTTGTTAATGCTCGAATAAGTTAAGGACCCGATTAAAGCTGGCTTTCTCATCTAGGCTGATTTCCATAGGAAACAAGGCTTATATGGCCACTCTGCCTGTCCCTTTAGATGTGTCACCTAATCACAGTAGTTTGATGATCAAGTTCACTTCAAATTTGAGCTGTAACAAGGAAACAAAGTTCCTAGACACTTCCTGAAAAGACACAGGTGAGCATGGGAGAAATCTGGTGCCCTGCAGCATGATGCCAGTGCCTGTTGGACATCTCAGGTGGGGTGAGAAAGCTATTATGAATGCCCCACCTGCAGGAAAGTCTTCTTACGAGGGGCTATGCCCTACTGACCATCTAGAAATCTTATTATTTGGAATTTTGTTATTGTAAATGAGGCTTTTGTTAGCACTGCTCCCCACAGAAAAAATTCTCTCTATTTCTGGCTCTGCTGTTTGCCAGGTGGGAACTTGGCATGGAGCAAAGCCACTTTACTTCCTGGAGACTCCAGTCCTTTTGTCCATCCAGGCTGTTTCAGGATGCCGTGACTTTTACTTTATGCCTGTTCAACACCTAACATATGAAATCATAAAATGGTTTGGCTGGAAAGCGACCTTTCAGATTATCCCATTCCAACCCCCCTGCCATGGGGACAGAACACGGACACCTTCCAGTAGACCAGGTTGTTCAAAGCCCCATCCAGCCTGACCTTGAACACTTCTAGGGGTAGGGCATCCACAGTTTCTCTGGGCAAACTGTGCCAGTGCCTCACCCACGGTAAAATGTTTCTTCCTAATATCTAATCTAAATCTATCTCTTTATGTGCCCTTTACTCTAACTCTGCTCTGACCTATACGAGTGACTTCAGCTCAGCCAGATGATGCCCTTTAGAGCACCGAGTATCCCATGCACTGAATAACACCCACCAAGGAGAGCAGTTGATTAGCAGCAAACAGCCCCTGTGACTCAGAATCCCCAGCTGAAAAATTATTATAACTTTTTGCATGTGCAGCCAATGAGTCAGGGAGTGTCTGCCCCCGCTCTCATCCACACTTATTACAGGGCTGATGTTGCCCAGAACTGCCTGATACTGCCCTGAGGGGTGTGATGGTGATTGCACCAAAGGCACCCTGAAAGGGCAGAGAAGAGTCTCCACTTAATTTTACAGTCCCTGTTCAAGCAAAACAACCTCAGGAGTCAACAGGATAAAACATGGCTGGTATCTTATGATTTGAACCCACTTAATCCTAACAGCCCTTGCATTTGGAGGCTGAGCCTGGCCTCTTGAAGGGCCACCCTGAATTTTTCCAGGACCATGAAAAATAAGAGGATAATGTTAGGGCAGGCAGAAGGAGGATTTCACTAAAAATCCCAGCAAAGGGGTTCCTGCTGAGACAAAAACCCTCACAGGATTACAACAGCTTGCAGAAGTCCTGCTTCAGCCAGCATTAGCACAAAAAGGAGAGAGCCAAGGCTAGATCACTAGGGACCAACAAGACTAGAGGTGAGACAGCTGCTTATTATGCCAATTTAAGGATAGAGAAGAGCAGAGGAGCTGCCTTTAATAAAGACACTCTGATCTGGAGTCATAGGCACAGACTTGGGTGCCCTGGTTCCACTGCATGACCTTGGGGAAAGTGACATCCTCCCTCCATGCCTCAATTTCCTCTGTGTGAAATGAGGATAGCATTAGCCCCTCCTGCATAAATAGGCTGGGATTCAAGAAAGAATAACGCGGGATAATATCCCGCTAGAGTTCTTGCTGAAACAGTGGCTGCAGTGAAGACTCCCTTTAGCGAACGTTTCTATAGGGAAAAAAGCAGAAGTGGGTTAGTAATTAATTTACTGAGCTTAGTTCAGTAAATTACCTCTGCCATGTATTGTGTGGGTGGTGGAAGGTCATCTGGAGACTGTTGTAAAATGGAGCACCTTCCCTTAGATTTCTGGTTCCCAAACCTTTGCAACAGGCTGCCCAAATAAGCTGTGGATGCCCTATCCCTGTTGGAAGGCTCTTTGAGCAACCTGCTCTAATGGAAATGCTCCCTGTGCATAGCAGAGGGGTTGGAACAAGATACTCTTTGAGGTCCCTCACAACTCAAATCTTTTTAGGATTCTATGACCTTTACAGAGTTGTTTTCAAATTACAGACAGAGTCTTCATAGGTGCCTGTGCAATACAGCCAAAGGGTTATACCTGCATCTAAGCTAAGGGCTAATGTCTGTGGTTCCACTGCAGGGCTCACAGAGCCTGGGTGGTTCAGAGGGTTGTAGCCTCCTGAACCTGGCCCAAAACAGGATGTACCACGCATGAATCTCCTCCCAAATCCATGCATTCAGTGTAAAACGCATCAGTCTGAAGTCAACCACCGCGTGTGTGTATCCCTTGCTCTATAGACAGCAGGGATTTACCAGCCCATGAAGGGGCAGGTCCATGGTGACCCCACTGGCACTTGCTGCTCTGCTCAGTCCGGGCTAGTTGGGCTGCTCTGAACCATGGGTAGGCAGGTTCTGAGTGCTGGTCTTGGCACAGTGCTGTCCAGACATCCCAGTTTGCTCAGGACCAGCAAGAGGGCTTCCAGTACAGCCTGGCACTGTGCTACTCCAAGGAAGAGGATCTTGAGAGCATGCTTCTGTCTCAAATCCCCCTCAGTTTCAAACAAAGGCTTTACCCCTAATTTGTTCTTGTCGTGTGCCAGGCCCTGTGTGTAGGGGCATACTTGGGAGTTCATCTACAGGTAAAGAGGAGATGAAAACAGTTTGCAAACACCTTTCAGCCAAGCTGCAAGTGCAGCATTTTCCCTAGATCAGCTCAGCCTGCTGCATCTGGATTATGCTGAAATTACACCTGACCTCCTTGCAAAAGGATACTTTATTTGATTAATTATTGTGGCAGTTAAAAAATACCTAATTGCCGGTAGAGGTTGGTGCACAAAAGGAAATTGCCCTCCTCGGGAGGCTGTGCTGAGTGCTCTGCGGAGAGTCGGGATCGGATGCCGCCGTGGTCCATTGTTCTGCTCAGGCTACGTGAAAGCACGGTGAGGGAGAAAAGGTCAGGTCTTTTGTTCAGCTCCTCTACTTGCTGGACTTTTTGAGGAGATTGAATGCAGGGCAAATCTATTGAACTTCCTGCTGAAGGCTTAAAAAATTGATGCCTGTTTCCTGACCACTCTCAGATGAAGAGAGGCTGCTGCATATCGATTCTCTGACTTTCCAGAGGGGGGAGTTTTCTGTGATTTCTTGCTTTAATGTAACATTTTGGCTGGGACTCATTCAACTGAGATGTCTCTTTCCATGGCACTGCTACCCAAACCCTCCAAACAGAAGTTTGGGCATCAAACCCTCAGAGTCAGCTAAGTAGTCTTTTGATGTATTCACAGCTGCTCAGGGATGGGAGAAAGGAGGGGACATAGAAATGCCAGTCACCTCAGGCTTCTTCTGTAGTCTATGGAGATAAATAATCCTGACAGATGGAATGAATTGGCCTTGGAAGCACTAGTGTGTCCCCGTAGTCATGAAGATGATCTTAGAGAATCATAGAATTGTTCAGGTTGGAAAAGACCTCTAAGGTCATGAATTCCTACCATTAAGCCAACACTGTCACATTCACCACTAAGCCATGTCCCTAAATGCTCTATCCACATGCCTTTTGAACACTTCTAAGGATGGTAATTCCACCATTGCCCTCGGCAGCCTGTTCCAATGCTTGAAAACCCTTTCAATGAAAAACATTTTCCTAATATTCAATCTAAGCCTCCCCTGGCACAACTTGAGGCCATTTCCTCTCGTCCTGTTGCTTGTTATTAGGAAGAAGTGACCGACCCCCCACCTTGGCTACAACCTCCTTTCAGGGAGTTGTAGAGAGAGATAAGGTCACCCCTGAGCCTCCTTTTCTCCAGGATAAACACCCCCAGCTCCCTTGGCTGCTCCTTATCAGACCTGTGCTCCAGACCCTTCACCCTTCCAATCTTTATTGACTTGATCAAACCCAGTGTCTGCGTATGAACAGCTCAATCCCACTTTGGGTGTCAGATGGGACTTGGAGCATGAAAAGGAAAGATTGAGAACCACAAAGACACCTAAACGACAGCACTGTCACAGGAGAGGGAATGCTGGATGCTGATTTGAGGCATAAAGCCACAACAGAGATTGTTGGATTCCCATTCTAAGATTTGCATGCTTCTGTCTTACTCCATGATCCCCAGGCTTGTGTGGATAAACACAGTGACAGGTGTTTGCTCTCAGCTCTGATCTGTGGCATGGCCAGGAGGAGGCGAGGAAATGTTCAGGCATCGCTTTGTGCCATCCCTAGGAAGTGAGTACATCACAGAGCAGGCTCTTGCCTTTGTGGAAACTTTTCCTTCTGTCTTGAGTTCTGCTTAAAATTACATCCTGAGGTCTGCAGTATTTTGGGGTTAGTTTTTTGGGTTAGCTAGTTTATGACCTTTTGAGACATGGTGTCAACTCAGAGTGTTGCACTCTTGCACAGAATAACAGGATCAATTTGGTTGGAAAAACCTCTGAGATCAAATCCAACCTGTGACCAAACATCACCATGGCAATAGACCATGGCACCGAGTGCCACATCCAGTCTTTGCTTAAACACCTCCAGGAACAGTGACTCCACCACCTCCTTGGGCAGTCCATTCCAATGTCTAATCACCCTTTCTGTGAAGAAATTCTTCCTAATGTCCAACCTGAAGCTTCCCTAACACAGCTTAAGACAATGTCCCCTTGTCCTGTCACTGGTTGGTTGCCTCGGAGAAGAAACTGATGCCCACCTGAAGCAGTCATAGAGGATAGCTCAGAATGCACCCCCAACACAGCTAAACACACAGGGGGTGTCAGCCTCTTTGGGGAACTGTCTGTATTGTCCTCACCAGAAGTATGAAAGAGTTTGGGTAACTCTGTTAGGAGGTTGGTACTGACAAAGCAGAGAATCGAATGGACCGCAGAGGTCCATGAAGATGCTCAGAGGACTGGAGAACCTCTCCTACGAAGACAGGCTGAGAGGAGAGAGTTGGAGTTGTTCAGTCTGGAGAAGAGAAGGTTCTGGGGGGATGTTAGAGCCCTTTCCAGTAATTAAAGGGGCTACAGGAGAGCTGGAGAGGGACTTTGGACAAGGGAGTGTAGTGATAGCACAAGGGGGAATGGCTTTAAGCTGAAGGAGAGTTGATTTAGACTAGATATAGGAAAGAAATTTTTTACAATGGGGATGATAAGGCACTGGAACAGGCTGCCCAGAGAAGTGATCAATGGCCCATTGCTGGAAGTATTCAAGGTCAGGTTGGATGGGGCTTTTGGCAACTTGATCTAGTGGACAGTGTCTCTGCCCATGGCAAGGGGTTTGGAACAGATAATCTTTAAAAGGTCCCTTCCAACTCAAAACTATTGTATGATTCTAAAAAAGCTCTGAGACCCTGCAACTGGAGATGAGTCTCCATTGTTCTTTCACTGACCAGTGCAGTGCTTTGCAAAAGCAAACATTATGGCACAGTCTGGAGCTGTCATCACAAGCTCTGATTAGTGCTGCAGCTGCTGGTGGAGGAAGGCATGGAGGATCACAGTCCTTTTCCTTGCTGTCTTTTCAAACCCTTCACAGTCTGAGCAGAGATCACTACCTCAGCATTTCATGGCGCCGCATTTCACAGCTTGTGGAAATCAGCACAGTTTCAACCAAAGTCATTTTGTCTCAGTCATTTGGTACTGCTGGGGATCTGGTTATTGAGGTTTTTAGCTGGGTCAAAAGAAACAACATTGTTTGCATTTTTAGCTGATCCATAGTCAGCCTGACCAATGAGGAGAGCTCAGCACATGGTTTATAAGTGCTCAGTTTTCAGGGAGAAGCCATATTTTTCATATTGTTCATCTCTACCCAAGGTCTGTTGTAAATCATACCCATTTTTGGGTACTGAAATCTTTGGCTGGAAATGCTGCCTACTGCACAGCCCCTGATGCTCATCAGTCACTCATGTCGAGTAGATGACACCCTGTTTATTGGTGGTTTCAGTTACCAGCATCATTTCCCCGGGTTTCAGTTGCACTTGCAGAATGACAGACTGCAGTGTGCATTAGCACTGCACTTTATTCCTGGACCTACTTGCAGGGAAAAAAAAAAAAAAAATAAAGCCCTAATGTACAGAAATGCAAAGTATCTGTGTATGTACTGCAGCAAGGCTGCTCCTGCGCTGGGCTGTTTCACTACGGAAAGCCACCTTGGTACCTGTGGTCTTTTCATCCTGTAGTTATTTAGCTAATTGATTAGCAGGTTCTCTGTGTTCTTTTGTGTAGGAAAGGTTGCTTTTACTCCAAGTGGCTGGGATTGTGTGGGTTTGGAGATTCCAGATCTGTGGAATGGCTGGAACATCCCTTTTTTGAAAAAAAAAAAAAAAAACAAAACAAAAAAACCCAACCAAAAAACCAAAAAAACAAGCAAAAAACTCACAAAAAAACCCCAACAAAAACAAAACAAAAAAAGCACCCAAACAAAACCCCACCATAATAACAAACTACCAGGTCTTCCCTGTGAACAGCATCCGCCCACGAGAAGGAGAAGCCTGACGGGAGTACCCTCAAATCTAATTAGCACCTAATCCTGTGCCTTTCATCACTGTGAGGCTGAGCATTGCAGGAATAGCTAGAGAAAAAGCTACACGTCTCCTAAAACCCGCCCTTGCAGGCTGTTGTTTAGTTGCACAGTATTGCACACCACGGAGCCCTTCTGAGGATCCAGGGCTTCCCGATGGCTCTTTACCCACCCTGCTATCAGCTATACCTTTACATGTCAGCTGGCAGCTCTGCCCGAATTTGTCCTTTTTCCCCTCAGTTGTCCGGGAAGCTGGATCTGCAGCTGACAGGGAGGTAGTTCTTTACACCAAAATACACCTGTTGTTCAAGCAGCTGTTCCTCTCCTCAGACGAGCATTCTCTGGAAATCTGCTAAGCACTCAAGTTCTGATCCAAAAGCTGAAGGAAAGGCTTTTCTTGACCTTCAGTGAATTTGGGTCAGAGCTTTTCCAGGAAAGCAGGCTCTGTGCTGATCACGGTGCAGGCAGAGCCCGCAGGCAGGCTTTGTCACGGATGCACCGCTCACGCGAGCAGTGCTAATTCCAATGTTTTCTGCAGCTTATTGCTGTTGTGACCCGCCTTGCTGAGGTGAGAGCTTCCTCGCATTCCTCACGTCATTTGTCAGCATGACCTCAAGCTGATCCGTCTGTGCGGAGGCGGCAATTAAGGCATAAATAAGGGAACTTTCTCAGCACGGTGGCAGGCAACATGTGGCCAGGTGGTGCTTGCCGTGTCCCCACATCCCCGCCACGAGAGCCTTGTACTGTTTGCTCACTTGAAAAATCTCAGGGTGTGCTGTCCCGTGTGTGTAAAAAAAACCCCAAAAAACCCCAGTAAATACTCTGAGTGAATTCCTGTTTCTATTTATTGCACTCCAGGCAATACCATTGCTTTTCATGGGAATGCATCTTTTCTCCACATTAGACGAGATAATGGGCAACAAAAGCAGAAGGCTGCTTTTCTGGAGGAGTTAGAAATGACCATTTCTTATTGCAAGGATGAAGATACTTGTGCCACGGGAAGGGAAGGTGTAAGTGAATGGCTACTACTGTAACACTTCAGTCCAAAGCTCAGGTGGGAGAAATGGGGGAGTGAGTCACAGAGTCATGGAATGGTTTGGGTTGAAAAGGACCTCTAAGATCATGTAGTTTCAACCCCTTTGCCATGGGCTGGGTCACCCTCCACTAGACTAGGCAAGCAAGCCCTCCATGGGAGCCCATCTGTGCGCTTAGTTATAGTTGGTAAGCTGTGACTGTCTCAGGTGAGAAGCTAAAGGCAAATACAGACGATGAGAAGATACTTAAATAATTTTTAACACTAAGAATTGTTTGAGCTGGAGCTAATTACCTAGAGAAGCAGTGGGTTGTCTCTGTTGAGAGCTTGCTTGTTGATCAAGCTAGCAGGGAAGATTCCTGTTGGTCAAGAAGAAGATGAATGGCTGCTGTATTCAGACTGGTGTCTTCTGACCTGAAAGCCCTGGTTCGCGTTCGGGGCTCCAGGAAGAGTGCAAGAATACAAACTGTCATAGCTTCCCAACCATGCCAGCTTCCAGATGGACAAAGACTAGGAGGAGTGGTATGTAGTGACACTGCCTTCTTCCTTCCTGCTTGCTGTCACCCACAGCCAGTGGTGAGAGATCTCAGAGACTGGTGGGGTTTGTCAGCTTAACCACATTCAGGAGCCATTGTTTTCTTTCCTGATTGCAGTCCTGGTTTTGGTAAGGACACAGGTGCTTGTCTCTGAGGGTGTAGGTCTGACCTTTTTATTCACCATTTCTCAGATGAACAGTAAAATACACTGGAAAATCCTTAATCCTTCTCAGATCCCTTGCAGGAGGGCAGGAGGTGAAAGCAGTAGTGTGCAGAGAGCACTGACGTGTTAAATCTCTTTGCTCAGCTAAGGTGACATGTTTCTGCCAGTCAACTGAAGTGGACACAAAGTGAATGGAACTCTGGGTTTTTTACAGATTAAAGTGCCCTAGGTGTTCTCCAAAAGACAGGCTCTACACCAAGATGGGTACAGTTGGGGACAGGCATTGAATTTGAATGCACACACCCCATAAATTAATTTTTTTTTTTTCACTGCATTTGCATTCAGGAAAATCACGTAGGATGCAGAACTTCCAGTGAAAGGAGCAGATTTTACATTTAGAATGAAATACCTGGGTTTCTTCTAACCAATGATTAATGAGCATGTGCTCTGGAGGATTAGCACTGTGGAGTGATCCCCCAGGAAGTATGGCCAGTCATGTGATTGGACTCCAGTGCTGAAGTGCCAACAAGGAGCACAGAAATGCCAGTTAAAGTAGATTAGAGTGGCAACCCCCTTCTTTGCAGGATAATGGCTTCGTCCAGGTTCCTCAGACTTTCTCCCTCCAGAGTCAAACTCTGTTGGGTTCCTCTAGTATTTTGAATCCCTTCAGAACCAGGAAAGCTGTGGTGGAGACCACTGTGGTGCAGACCTCCCACTGAAGCACTCTTTGGCTTCTGCTGACCACAGCTTGCAAGGGACATGTATAGTTCCATGTCGCGCATCATTCTGCATCCAGTTTAAAGCCCTGTCAGTCTCATCCCACTGCCTCCCTCAGATGCTCAGTTCAGATGATGCTCAACCAGGGATGGCCAGAAAGCTGCAAAATTACCCAAATTTACAAAAAATGCACTTTCCAGAGAGTTGTTTCTGTGCCCTTGTGCTACATATGAGTGATTTGGGAGAGGTGCTGGGTGTGTTTTATTTAGCCCAGCTCATTTCCCAGACCATCTGTAGAGCTTCTCACAGGTTTGGGATTGAAGTGCCCTACACTCACCTGCCAGTGAGGGTCAGAGGGTCCAGATGGCTCTTTTGTTCCACCAGGGCCCCGATGAATTAGTAGGCAGCTGATCTCTCTCGTGCTCAGACAAGCCCAATCCTTCTTACTGATCCCTGTGGGAAGAACAAGCAGGGGAGTCTGCTCCTTCCCCTTTTGGGGTGTTCCCTGCTGAGCAAGCCCTGGGGAAAGCTGGCTCTCTGTTGTGTACAACCTCTCTTGCAAAGGCATCATGAAGGGACTGACAACGCACAGAGCAAGCCTGGTGGCTTGGCTGAAGGCTAGACCTTCAGAAAATAAAAATAAAAATAACCCACAAAAGATTCTGGGCACCAAAGTCCTGTTTAAAACTAGAGTGGATTTGGTATGTGAATATTCTTCCTAACCTGGCACAAGTTTTGGAAAAGCATTCAGCCAGGCTAAGCAGGATGCTCACACACCAGATAGTTTTAATGCTGGGAACCAGGATAACCATGGAAAAGTGCTTCGCTTCAGCAGCAGCAGGACAAAAACTAAAGGAGCAGTTCTGAGATGTGGACTTGTGGTTTTAGCCCAGCCTGTGGGAAAAGTTCTCCCGTGCACAGTTTTTGCAATGTGGACACCCAACAGGGCCAGCTCACCTACGTCATTTGGCTAACAAGCATAAAATGTATGCCTGGGAAACTTAGGAGCTCCTTTGTTGGGCGAGATCTCTGGTTTTTAGAGAGGAAAAGGGAGGAAAGGAGCTACGAGATGACTTGTCCATAGCAGATGTCCTTCAGCCAGGGAACTCCAACTGCTAGCCAACTATCCGCCCGAGTGTCCAACACTGACCCTGTGATCATCATGTACAGACCTCTGAACAACCTCCCCCAGTGCCTGCTCTGAGCCTGGCTAAGATTTCACTGCCTCTTCCCAGTGGAATAGATTCTTCAGCATCCCTAGGCAGTCTGCCTCAGGGCTTGCTACTTGGCGGTGTTAGAAAGTTATTTTCAATCCATGTGAATTAAAGAGAAGAGTAATCATTTATGTGCTACAGAGAAGGTTCAATCTTAGAATTAGGTAAAGTGCCTGACAGCCATTCAGTTATTAAAGTGTGCACATCGTTTTCCACCACTCATCTATCTACCTTCTAGGAAAAGCAAAATTAATTCATTAAATATGGCTTGTGGCCAAAGTTTGTCTAGTGAGTATTTCCTAATGAACAGTGATGCCCTGGCTGCTCTTAGGATACCAATTCCTTTCCCAGGCAATGCAGATGGTTTGTGGATCATGTAGATGGTTTTAGCAGATGGATGTTTTTGTTAAGGTGGTTGAAGGCACTTGGATGGCAAAAGCCTACAAATTTTAGTGGGGTAGTTATTTTCTTCAAATACGTGGTCTGTGAAGATGTAGAGGTAGTGCAGGCAGCCTGGTGAAGAAAAGGGGAAATTCTGCTGAGCCTTTACAGTCTCTGCAGGAGCTAATAGAGATAACTCCTTTCTAGCTAGGATGAGAACATCTGTGTTTCCCACTGCACCTGAGGGGCTACAGAAAATTCAGCCAGCAGGATCAGCACCAAAGGCTAAGTCCCTGCCTTACTGAAAGGGATGCAAGCAGTTGCTGCTGGCAGGGAAGAGTGATCACTCTCCTTGCCATGAGGAAAGTGTGCAGGGACACTGGCATGGGACAGTATTGTGCCTTTTTTTTGTAAGACTGAGTCTGTCTCTTTGGGGCATCCCACATGGAGACGATTGTGGGGAGGGTATAAAGACTTCTCCCTCCCCTGCCCCTGAGAAATGTTTGCTTTTTAGTGAGGGAAGCATAAAAATGAAAATGATAGCTAAAACTTGAAACGTAGTATTTAGGTTTTTATGATGAGTCCAGATTACTTTGCCACTGTGAATGAAAATGTCTTGTGTCCTGCAAGATTATCCCTCATCAGCCTTTAATGTCCAGTATCCTGTGGGAATTGTGTCTCTGAGATCAAGTGCCTTTTTCCCTGCTTTTTAAGGCATGAGTATTTTTACTATGCTGGAAAATATTCCGCACCATAAATACAACAATTATTGATTGCCATGAAGCAAGGATGACTCAGAGATTAAAAGCTGCAGAAATTCAATTCTATGAAAGCATTTTTCACTCATACAAACCCAACACATTTAATTTTGGGAGCCGTGAAATGGCACCAGAGCAAGCACAAACTCAGGAGCAGCACGGGACTTTCCCATGTAAATCCTACAAAGATACAATTTGCACAACAGCTGGAGCAGAGAGTGGAAATACTTCATCCAGTCCAGATCTTAGTTTCAGGCTTGCTGGGGGACTTGATATTTTCTTTCTTCGCTTCAAAGCAGTTTGGATAGGAAGATGAAAGTCCATCCAGCCGTGTAATGTATTAAGGACAGTTCTCCCTGTCTCCATGTGCTTTAATTCATACCACAGGATCCAAAGACACGTGTGATAAATCACTATCAGTGTGTTTGCTGGGTCAATCCTTGGATAACTTTCTAGGACTCAGTTTACAAAATATTACTTGCATAAGCGACCTCCAGTCCCAGTCTCATTCACCGCAGTGCCGGCATTAATCTGGATGTATTTAGAGGATTGTCTCTCACTGTCTGGAATTAATATTATGAAAGAATTGGGAGTTTCAGTGCTACTAGCATTCTTCCACACCCAAGGCTGTGGTAATGCTGTAGAGTTGGGAGAGTCCCTGAGCTGGGTCTCTTGGGTCTGGGGGAGAGTCATTAATTGCTGACTTCTTTTGTTTTAGGTCCATTCCTGGTGATTGCTGATGTGTTTATACAGGAACCATGGTCATTCTACGACAGGTAAGTGAATAATTCCTGTCTTCACCTTCTCTAGTTTTACTCCATCATCACAGGCACTAATAAAAATACTTTTTTTGGAGGGTAAGAGTCAAGTCAGGTTATTTTTGTCCTATCTTATTTCCCTAAAAGGACTGTTACAAGATGCAGAGATACTCATTAGCCTTAATCCTTGATTGGCTTAGAGGAAATCATTGCTCTGTGTGTGTAGTCCAGATTAACCTCACACAATGTTCCACTTCTATTTTCTCATCTGGGATGGCCCAAAAGCTGCACGTGCATCCTGGACATGCAGAAGAACAAAACAACTTACTGCCTAACTTAAAATAGGATCTGGTCAAAAATTGGTTTTCAATTTCCAGGAATATTTCTGCTTTGGTTGTGTAAAAATGGAGTCTTTTTGCACATTTAAAAGAAATGGAGGGATGGAACACCTCTGATGTGAAGACAGTCTGAGAGAGTTTGGGTTGAGAAGAAGAAGGAGAAGAGAAGGCTCCAGAGAGACCTTATATCACCTTGCTGTACCTACAGGGGGCTTGTAAAAAAGAGCAACTGTTACATTGGCCTGCAGTGATGGGGCCAGGGAAGTGCTTTTAAACTAAGAGAAGACGGGTTTAGATTAGATATTAGGAAGAAATTATTTCCTGTGAGAGTGGAGAGACACTGGCACAGGCTGCCCAGAGAAGCTGCCCCATCCCTGGAAGTGTTCAAAGGAAGGTTGGATGGGGCTTTGAGCAATCTGGTCTAGTGGAAGGTGTCCCTGCCCATGGCAGGGAGTTTGGAGCACGGTGATCCTTAAAGTCCCTTCTGACCGAAACGATTCTATGGTTCTATCAATTGAAGAATTAAGTTGTGTAGGTCTCATGTAGATTCTGCAATAATTTAGGGGTTCATATTGTAGTGTTTTCCCTTTGTCTAGGCATGACATGTCTCACTCTGAGCTTCTCATTGCCATGTCTCTCCTGGGGAGGACTGACCGTCCCACCACGTGTCCTGGGTTGGGGCTGCAGATTGAGACTCAAGTGTATTTGTGAACACAGTCAAGCAGTGATGCAATGAGCAAATCTACCCAACAATTTTGATTGAATTCTGTGTCTTGTTTGGTAAATCTGCTTTTGTCCAGTGGAAAGCACTGGACCTTTGAAGGAATTCACATGGTTTCAGTTTACAGCAGGGACACAAAGAGCTGAGGATAGCTTTGAGTGGAAGGAATGCCAGAGATCATGTGGAGCAACTGAAATGCTTTTTATAGCATTTCCCCAACCTGCCAGAACCTGAGCCCAACAAAAACAGGCAGCACTTTGGTAGGGGTGCATAGAAGTTTGGTCCTCCCTCCAAAGGCTCCAAGGCGTTGGCCCTGTACAGAAACTGGCTGATGCAGTTTGTGACGCCAAGAAAAATAGGTGTGGAAAGTAACAAAATTTAGGTTAAAAGGTCAGAATGGCAGTTGAGGAATACCCAGTAAAAACTCTGCTTAGGATGGTATCACTCCAGGCTGCCTGTCATGTCTCTCTCTGGGTGTGAACCAACTCTGCGGTTCAGCTACTGGAGCACAGTCTTCTGTACCAGTCTGAATTCACCCTCTGCAGAGCCTTCATCAAGTTGAGCACCTTCCTAGTTATCTAAAAACAAAGTGTCCTGTCTAGGCAAGGCTGCAGTGTGCTTCTGAATAACTCTGGGCACTCTCCCTGTGGCTTCAGATGACAAGCAATTGCTCACAAATATCAGGGAAATAGGTTTGTGTTGAATTTGTTGGTTACTGCAGACATCTCTGCAGCATGGAAAAGGTGAGCAAGGACCCCTCCATAATGAATTAAGGTTACCCAGTTGTTAGCAGGTACAGGCCCTTTCTGGAGTCACTTCATACCAGTTTGACCCATCTAAAGGTCTTGTCTGAGTCACATAGGAGACACTTTGCTCTCTGCTGCCCTAAAGACTGCTGTTTCTGCGATACTTAATTGCAAATAGCAGCAATATTCGTATTTTGCCTGTTTCAGTTTTGCTGTAAGATTTGGATATACATCTATGGTGCTTGTGACCTGTATTACTTTCCAAGGAGCTTTCTCTCTGCCTTTTTTTTTGCTCATTCTTGAATGTGCACAACATGCTTACAGTCCTGCCATCCTACCCCTTTTTCCCTGAAAACTTTCTCCACCAAGGTCAAACAAAACCCCAAATTGTTACCTGGGATAGATGAGCACAGAGCATTTGGCCCTTACTGCTTGGTTTCCACCCTGCTATAAATATAGGAATTTTGAAGATGAGCATGTGACATTGCTTCCCTTCCATTCTCCCATCAAAACAATTCATACCAGAATCTCCCTTTGGGAGAGCTGAGCAGCGAGGGCAGTGCACAGCTCCCGCGAAGAGGAGAAAGCACACAGAGCTTTCTGCCTGCCCCGTGTCTTCCACCCAGTAATCCAAAAGAAAAGCCAATATTGTTCCCCAGCAGGGGCCTGCAGGGAGCCAAACTTATCAGCTTTAGTCGCTAGCAAATTACTAGTGGCAAGTCCATTTCCATGCACAAAGAAAGGGAAGATGGAAAAGGAGGGCTTCCTGAATTCCTGCCTTGGCAGCCTGACAAGTTTGTTTGGCTCCACAGCACAGCAGCAGCTCGTTCATGCACGTTCTGTCTGTTACTTAAAGTAGAGACATTTTTGGAGCTGGAGTGGAGACAGGGAGGGTGTGGTGGTCCTGCCCACAGCTGACCACACAGTCTGGCCAGGCAGAGGGCTTTCCTGGTGGCAGATGGACACAGACTGCTGCTTGCTGCATGGCTCTTTTTGTCGGATCCATCTTCTCACTCTTGTAGGTAGCCCTCAAATAATCCAGTCTTAAATCCAACGTGGTGCAAATTTGCTGTTGCTGGGACAGCACAACAAAAATCAAACCCCCTTGTCTGCTGGGAAATAAAACGTGCTGCAAAATTTAAGTATTTCATGGAGGACTGAGTTCAGCATCAGGAGTTGGACAGGATGATCCTTATGCATCCCTTCCAACCCAGGATATTCTATCATCCTGCAAATCTCATCCATGAAGCTAGACTTTTCAGGTTATTGTATCTGTGTTACTGCAGTCACCTGACCGTGTCCAGACCACATGAGGAGCATTGCTGCTGTTGCAGGTTTCTCCTGGTCTCAGTGTCCCCCATACCTGCTCCTGCAGTTATAGGGAGAAGAGTGGAAATACGAGTTAAAAGAAACAGTGCAGACCTAATCCAAGCAGATAAAGGAAACCAAAGCTCAGCCAGATATTAAGGTCCTGAGTGATCAAGTGGATGCCTCACACTATAAAGCCCTTTTTAGTTCAACAGCAACACAAGGAAGCTGTTCCAACTAATTTGAAACTTCGCAGGAGCCAAGGCTTGGTCAGAGACTGCAGCTCTGCTCTCCTGGCTTGTCAGAGCTGCTGGGGAAGTGACTCTTGGGGGCAATGCCAAAATCCTGAAGTTTCCTTGCTCCTATCCACTCTGAAATTCCTGTGACACCTCTGACATTTGTTTGAATATAAAGTTCCCAGCACAGCTTCAGCTTTAAACCCCGCAAGGCCTACATGAACAAGACTGTCCTTGATATCTTCATATCTCGGTTTTCTGAGGATATTTGTGGCTTCCTGCTCGTGTGCTAGGAATGGCCTTTAGATAAAATTGTCCTTGTTAAGATGAGAATTGCACATTGCAATGCAGGTGAAGGGGATTTGTGGAGTTTGTAAAGGAGCAGAAATGGATTTTGTGACTTCCAGTGTTTACAGAGTCTGTTTGATGCTCCAGGAGATGTTTTCCTGTGCTGGGGGTAGGAGCAGCAGAGACCAGGTTTTGAAATCTTTCACAGACACCTTCCACTTGGGCTGTGTGAGCACTGGCTTTACCTGGAGCTGACATACACTGTTTTTAGCACACATTCAGCTTCTCCGAGTGATTCATTGTGCAATATATTTTGCTAGCAAGGAGGAAGGGGAGGGGGAGAAAAACAGCAGTATTGTAGGTCTTCTTGGGGCTCATCTGTAATCATGTTATTATAAAAAGCAAAGTATAACTCTGCTGTTTGGATTCTCTTTCTTATGAACACTGAATAATTTAAATCTTCTCCCATTTATGCCTTGTATCTGTCTGATCTATGGGTCTGAGGCTTCCCTGGATAGCTGTAATGCAGCAGTGAAAAGTCCAGCACAAGCCAACCAAAGGGCACATTTGCATATAGATTGAAACATGAATCGTTGGGAGCCATTCATTAGTTGCAGTGCTCAAGACGTGTGGCATTTTAACAACTCTTTGCATCAAATCCTTTCCATCACGTTTATGGGGCAGTTAAAGTGCTGGGGTTGCTGTGTGCAGAAAATGAAGCTGCAGGCTAGGAAGATGTTCTTGCAGTGCTGTGGCTGTGGAATATAAATTATGTGATGTCAAATAAAGGTAGAGCAAGCAATCTCAGCCCTGGCGTGGAGATACCTTCTGAGAGAGTCTGTCTGAAATGCACTCATTCCTGCTTCTTGATATCTCAGGCAAAGCCCCAGGATCCGTCTTCCCTGAAGTGTGGCACTGAAACCTTCACCTATTTGAATTCAAGACAGAGAAGGCTTGGAGTGAGAGTTGTTGGATGTGTGGCTGAGTTTAGTTTTGCTTTTTTAAGAGGCAGTAACAAAATACCCAGCCAACAGGACATTCATTTGAGGGTATAGGAAACTTCAAAGGACTCAATAACAAATTTTACCTTGACTTCACCTTGGCGCCACATGTTTCCCTAGGGACAGCTCTTGCAGAGCAGCTCATACATAATCTTGTCTTGCTTGATGGTAACTTCTCCATGACTGTCAGAGCCCTTAAAAATGCATTTAACTTGCTGACACCTATCATCTGGAGCAGGAAGAGAGGAATTCAGCTCCTCAAACTGTCTCTTTCTCTTAAAACCTCCAACTCATCATACCCTCAAAGTTGTGCCAGGGGAGTTGAGGTTGGATATTAGGAAAAAATTTCTTCACCAAAAAGATGGTCAGGCGTTGGAATAGGCTGCCGAGGGCAGTGGTGGGGTCAGCATCCCTGTAGGTATTAAAAAGATGTGTAGATGTGGCACTTGGGGACGTGGTGTAGAGGATTAGGTTAACGGTTGGAGTTGATAATCTTAAGGGTCTTGTCCAACCTAAATAATCATTCTATGATTCTGTAACCTGACCCTGAAGAAGTCTCACTGTTTTTATATACTTTCTGTAAAAAAATAAAATAAAATCCTGTCATGAATCTTGAAACTCACATGGCCACTCTGCACCAGCTGGTGGAGCTGGGGGCTGCCAGCCCATCTATATCAACCCCTTTTCCAGGATCAAGGTTTGCCGAGGGAGATCAGAAATCCTTCACTCCCATCCACCCCACATCTTATCCTGCTGCTAGGGATCAACGCAAGTGTTG